>VYZR01043014.1:0-12716 GCA_013400675.1 Oxylabes madagascariensis
TGTGTGTGTGTGTGTGAAAATTTCTATTTGACCTGTATTGTGGTGCTGCATCATAAAAAATTAAGATGATACACAATATCTTCTATTATTCAGTACTACTCTGAAGATGCATCAAATGGAGTATGTTTTTCAGACATGGGATGGTCTGTCTGCTGTTACTTATGCTGCAATAAATTCTCAGGGGGATATATTATACAACTCAGAATCAGTTTGAAATAACACAGTCCCACTTGGTTCCTGGAAATCACATTGGAGGTGCACTTTGCACCATCCTATGCACAGAACTTCTTGTATTATTCAGATACACCTTTTTAGTCTCCGTTTTCTTTCAAGTGCACAAAACGCAGGAGTAGGTCGTAAAAAGTTCAGGTTTTGGTGAGCCAGCATTTGTGATTATGGTTCTAGCCTATGTGTTTGCTCATAGTAAAAGGAATATATGTATATATACCTAGACCATAGGCCTGACTGCACCAGATTTATCCTTTCTTTTCCAGGTTGGAGGAAGGAAAGGTGAAGCAGAAGAGAACCCAGTCTTCAGACATAAAATCCTAGAATCCTAGAATTGGTCTTTTTCACGAAATTCTAGATATCTTTATTTAAAAAAATGCCTCTATCACCTATTCTCAATCCAAATAGACTTTTACATTTGAATACCATCTAAGTGTGATAAAGGCAAAAATATTCTCCAAAATGATGTGTGGGTTAAACACAAGCTGGTTAGCTGAAATAATACCAAGAATTTGCTTTGGCCATAGAGACAGATGCTTCAGAGAACAAGTATGACTCCTTCTGCTCCAGCAATAATTTATTGAAGATCTATATTTAGTACCATAGATAGTAAATGTCTGGGAGAGGGCTGCAGAAGTACAGCTGCTCCAATCATAGTCTGTATAGTTTTTATTACCAGGATCTAAGAATAAGAACTGCAGTGCATGGCTGCAGTTCTTTGAAATTCAGGGTGGACTCCTGCAGTCCAAAAACTAAATTAACTAACAGTTCTTTGGATTTAATTGCTCAGAAAGACATGGGGACTTTTTACATACGAGGTCTTGAATATTGTACTTTTTTTTCCTTTACGTGTGTTCTCTGTCAACCAGGTAAAGTTAAGATTTCCTCTATCTCACTGGTGCACTGTAAACATTAGTTAAGTGAAGAGCTGGAAGTATTTAATTATTGTGATAATATGAGGCCATTATATCCCATTGATTGTAGGTAACTGGCTCCAGGGAATGCACTGTATAAACATCTGAAGTGCTTTCCAGATACTAATTATTGCCACATCATCTCCATTTGAAGGTAGGGAAATTAAGGCATGAAACCAAACAGTTAAGCACTGGGACTTTCAAACACCACAAATCCCAGCCTAGACACTGAAATCCTCACTGAAATTTTCCAACTAATTGCAGAGTTTTGCTCCTTCCAAGCTTGCTGGAAATCTGTTGGGGAAATACAGAGGTATTCAGAAGATCTGAGTGAGGACTTTTGGTTTGTCCAAGTCATCCTTGCCTTCAGCTTTCCATCAGTTCTGCTAGTGCAGATCTTCTGCTGATTATCCAGCCTGTGCCTGGGTGATCTAAAGGCAAATTTTAGATACTGGGTGCCAAAGGGCTTGCTCTCTGTTGTGCTGTGAGCTGCTGCAGTGAGACCTGGAAATACCCAATTCATCTTCCCACACCTCCTACCCTTTCAGTGGGACATCTTTCAGTGTCCAGTAGCACCAAGTCCCAGCTCTGGTCCAGCACAGCCCTGTCACAGACAGAAATGCTGACAGGCAGCTGAGCGAGTGGGGAGGAACATGGGCTTCTCTCCAACATCCACAAATTGCAACATCGTGTTAATGCATTTAAATTAATGCTCTTGCAGCTTCCTGGTGAGGACAAAAATATCCTGTGGTACAGGCACTTTCCCTTTTAGTGATGCCTCCAAAGAACAAGTCCTTGACAGTCTGAAAAAATAATTCTTTTTTTGAGCAGAAAGGTCAGCTACAGGTGAAGGAGCTGCACTGAAAAGACCTTTAAACTGTTGTGTCTCTGGCCTCCATGATGAATTGCTGGGAGCTCTTTCTCCAAGCCTGGATATATTTAGACTTTCTTTGATAGAGCATTCTTCTAAGGGCAGACTGATTGGGCCAAGATAGGAGTGGCTCAGTTGTAATTCAGTCTGGAAGTAGATAGTGATCTGGCAAAATGGATCCTCATCTGCATCTCTTCCTCTGAGCTCTTCTTTTTATTCACTTGCTGGCTTCTCTGCTGAACTCTGAGAAATCCACAAGGACTCAAAGGAACAAGAAAGTACTCAGGAAGACATTTAAATACATTTAAATCACTTGAATTGGTGGGATTCAAACTTCAAGAGGCTGATGAACTGGAAGGTTCTGGAAGCAATTGCAAAGTCTTGGGATGAGCCCTGGACTTTGTACTGCCCAAAATCTCTGCCACGCAAGGGAATATAATTTCTAAGACCTCACATTGTGACATTAAGAGAAAGTGAAAACATTTTGTTTGAACCTGTGTTTTTCCCCCGGTGAAATTGCAAAAGCAGGTTTGCAGTATTCGTCTGAAACTGCAGAAAGGTGCCTGAACACTGCTCCAGGAAAATGTCCCCACTAGGATCAAACACCAGGATTGGTGAGTCCCCATGGCAGAAGAGACCATCAGATATCCCAGGACCTTAACCTGTCTTATATGTTTTGCAAACAGAAAAATGATGTCTTTTTACCTTAATAGATGAACAGCCAGCTTAGGTAACTAAAATTTATGGCTGCAGCAGAGTTAAATGTAATTTCTCTGGAGCCAATCTAAATTGCTTGTGCCCTAGGGAGGAAGGCACAGCACCCTGAACTTCCTGTGCTTGAGCAACACCCCTCAGCCATCATCAGCTTTTGTTGGGTGGAGTTTGGGGTGTCTGAGGTTGATACAATGGTACAAATGCACACACCACACACAAACATATGGAGAAAAAGAGAGGCCGCACTGGAGAGGAATAAAAACTGGGTTCTGGCTGTAGTCAGGTTGCCGAATGCAGAGAAATGCCATAAAAATAGTCATTGCAAAATCAGATGCATTAAAGGACCTCATGCAACTTCAACAGTACTGCAAGCAACCTCAAGGCTCAGAAAGGACCATGGAAGCAATCTGTTTCTGACTGCTCAAAGTACTGCATTTTGGCTTTGGCCACATTTCTAATTTTATTACTACTGGTTTGAATGGCTAAAAGAGAGCTTTGAATGGGTAAAACACACTATTCAAACCAATCTTCAAAAGAAAATGTTTGACTCTGTCTAAGCTTCTGGAAAATAGGCAAAAACCCTTCACTCAATTTTTTCTTTGTTATCATTTTCCTATTAATATGTTTTGAGTTAAAAAAAAAAATCCCTCAGCTCAGCTTAAAGTCCCATCATGAATTCAAGAGTTTGAAACCATTCATCTCACAATGCTTTTGTTCTCATAGCTTGCTAGAAACATCTACCAAAGGATTCGAGATCCTAGGGTACCTGGCTATCACAAATGATCTTCTGCCCAACAGAGAAGATCAAGCTGTAACTAAGATTGAGTGCTCCTCAGTTTGATTTCAGTATCCAAGAAAACAATCACAGAATCATAGAATTATAGAATAGTTTGTGCTGGAAAGGACCTTAAAGATCATCCAGTTCCAACCTGCTGCCACAGACAGGGACACCTTCCACTAGCCCAGGTTGCTCAGAGCCCCATCAAACCTCCAGCCGTGGTCACAGCCCAGCATTTGCTGCTGTGAAAATGGGACGGGACAGCAAGATGAACATTCAGCCATACATGGAAGAAATATTTTGTCTTTTCATCAAAAAGTGATAGGGTAGACCTGATGTTTATCTTGAGAGCCCAGGAGGTTATGACACCCTCTTTAACAAGATGAATCTTTGCAACACTGCGTGTCAGTTCGGGCTGCCTGAAGATTCAGACAAATATGTGGCCTTGTTACTGAACCTCAGTGAAAAATGTACCAAATCTTCCCAGTTTACAGGGTCACAGGTCAGGAAGCAGAGGTTTGACTGACTGGGAACAGCCTGTTCGGTCCCAGCCGCTCCCTGCTGCTGCCCTGACTGCCCACACGCGTCCTCAGCATCCACCCCAAGGAAAAACTACTGCCTTGCTTTAAACCTTCCTGAAGCTCTGAGCATGAGGAACTGATCAATGCTGAAACCTTGAATAATTATTTGCTCAGCCTTTTAACAACTTCTTGCCAAACTTTTCCATGTTGTTGGTTTTGTTGTGTTAAACTGAAATAGAATCAGCTTTCAAATTATTTTTAGTGAGAAAAAAACTCGTTTTCCAAGCAAAAAACTTCACTGAAAACTTGTTTCCAAGAAAGAATAATAATAAAAAGAAAGAGCTTAGCTTAGCACATATTAATAAAAAAATTGCTTTCTCTTTTTTTAATCAGGTCATCCATTCAAAAGAAAATTCTGAGTGTCTTTAACTTCTTATTGAAGAATTTCCATAGGTTTATGTTCCTGTCAAAGTTTTCAGGCCTCAGACCACTATTCCCCTACCTGGGAGCTGTGGGCTCCTCAGTTAGCCCTGAACTAGATTACTGATGAAATAAATGACAGATTTGGGCAGCGAAAGGAACCATCTGGTGGAGATGGGACTAACAGATGTGCTTTCACTGTCGGTGCCTCAGTCCACACACTTCAGAACTGCACTGCCATACACCTCCTTGCTCACCTGCTCATTAATAATGTAGCATGCCTGCTCTTGCTGTGCTGAGGGATCCCATTCATCATGCCAGGCCCTGCGCAGCACCAGAAGTTGTAGTCCCAAAGCACTAAAGCCCTAATGCTCCAGTGAACTGTGTGCCTTGGAAGAAAACGAAGCACAGGACCAAATCCTCAGGAACTGAGACAAACAACTGCCCCCTGAATGGTGCATGGAGTAACATTGATCACAGCCACACGGGGAATAGGTAACAGTAGGAAAAGAAAGCAAGATCTTTTAAGTGCTACACCTACATATGAACTTCCAATTCAGCTCTCCTCCTGAACAGATGAGAGCAAATCCTACTCCTTCCCACTCTGTCTTCTAGACACAGGCTCTGCTCACAGTTTCTTTGGATTTTTCATTATGAAACCAAGCCAAGCAATAATATGATTTAAGGAGCACATCCATGTTGTCACTGGTCAGGCACCCTGGACTCACCCAGATCCACATTTGCAATGGTCCAGCAAGGCTGACTTGATAGGTAGGCAGAGGGTTATTTCATAGCAGAGCCTCGTGCCTCTGTTCTCATGGCTAATGCCATGTTTGGAGCAACAGGAAAGATAAGGGTAGTAGAAAAGTGCTGCTCTGATAGTGCAGGGTGCCACATTATTCAAGGTGGGGGGTGTGGACATTTGTTCTCTAGAAAAGTGGAAAAAATATTTAATTTGGCAGATTCTCAGTGCATCCCTTGCTCACCAAGCTGCAGGAATTGTGTGATTCCTGGGAGCTGCAACAAGGTTACAGCCACACCATAGTTTTTTGCCTGAAGTCAACTTTGGTGCTGTGCAGGCTGATCAACATTTACCTTTGTGCAATAAAATACAGATTTCTACTATTGATTATGAACCTTTCTCCTTCTGAACACTAGCACACAGAAGGTGCAAATTATGAAACAGGAAGACAGAATTTGAGAACAACAGAAGCTGTAGATTTGAAAGTATCATTCAAAAGGAACTTGTGTATTATGGTGGGCCTGTTCAGCTGCAAACCAAGAGGAAAAAATATTGTGAGCTCCTGGTACTGTGCAGCTCACTGTTGCTTTCAGTATGGAGAGACTGCATGGGCTGGAGAGCTGTGCCTGCCTGTGCAGGAAAGTGTCCATCTTGAGACAAGCCACCTAAAAACTAGGATATGTGTGGTGTGGACTTGGGGATCTGCTGATCCTCCAGAGCTGCAGTGTTCAGAAAGCCCTGGAGGAGCTGCTTGTCAGAGACTGATTCCGATGGGAGAGTGAATGTCATCTTGGAAATGAGTGGGCAAGGAAAAGGAGGCTGGAAATAGATTTTTAGTTTTATATTTGTGAAGACAGAAGCTGTCTTAAGACAGGGCAATTTCTTCCTCTGTTTGGGGAAGTGACAAGTGGCATCCTTGGAATGACTGGAATGAAATGTTGCAGCTACCAAAGGCAGTGTAAAGAAACCTGTCCTTAGGACCATTGCCAGCCCATGGGATGTTCTCCTCCTAAGGGCTGAATTTGAAGTGGGGATGGGGTACCTGTACAAACCACAGCTGGGTTCCACGTGTGAAGGACTGACAGCTCCAAATCATAGTGTAGTGTCTGGGCTAAATTCCTTGAAATTAAAATATGTGTCAGGCACCTCAATCAATCCTTTGTGAAACTGGGTGTTCAGAAGCAAGAAATGAGGTAATATTTAACTGGGGAGTCTCCAGCCTTGGAGATACTCAAAAGGCATCTGGACATGATCCTGAGCTGTGTGCCCTGCTGGAGGAGGAGGAGTAGACCAGGTGACCTCCAGTGCCCTTTTCAACCTCAATCAATCCTTGATTCTGTGATTTTGTGAATATCTGAAGACTTCTTCCACTGAGGTTATTAGGACTCTCCTGGAACAGGACTGTTGAGTGTTGTAAAGCAGATTGCACCATGAGGGCTTGCCAGACAACATCACTATTTCAGTGTGTGTGATGCTTCACACAACCACTTACAGTCCCACCCAGGGCTGGTGGTGAAGTTGTACCAGTTATTCAATCATCCCCATATTTTACCAGTAATGGAGCCCAGGTCATGGAGAAACACAATTCTGGCACACAAGACATTCAAAGCAAAGGGCTTTTCTGTCTTGCTCCACTAAAAGGGACTTGACTGAGGAATTTGCAGTGGGTCCATTCACAGCAATTTAAAACTGATATTCAGAGGTTTCTGCTATATGTAGCCACCTCTCCTTCCTCTTTTCCACTTAAAATTGTGCCACATGGCCATTCCTATTCTGCAGGAAATTGGAAGCATTGGATAAATATTTCTAGAAAATACCTAAGAGGTACTGGTTTGCTGAGCCTGGCTGCTTCCTCCTATGAAAATAGGCAACATAAAGGAAACCAGTGGGTAAATTTCTTGCAAGAAACGTTGCTGCAAGCATGACATCTGCAGGTCTGAAGGCAAAGAAGGAATTTGATGGGAGCCCTTTGTAAAAGCAGTCGCAGGCTGTACCTCTTAGTAACTCTATTGTGACTGATGTTGAATCTATAGTACAATCAGATTTCCACTAGTGACATTCCAACTGATTATTTTGATGCTAAGGGAAAATATCCAATTGAGAGACCCACTTTGACAGGAAGATACCATCTTAGGCACAATATGGAACCTTAAAAATTATCTGAAATGAAATGGGGAAATTACTGGAGTCAGTAATGATTTCAATACATATTCCTCAGAGTTGCCCTCTGTAATGATAAGAGTTCAAATGTCTGGATTTTGAGTTGATTGTGTGATGTCCCAACACCTGGAAGGGAGAATCTCACCTTACTTTCATTCACTCATAGTCAGGAGGGGAAGTGAGAAATTCCAAGATGCTCAAAAAAAGTCATAAAACATGAGACTGAGAGAGCGAAGGTGAAAGACTCATGATGATCCATCTTTATCTGCCTGCATTGCTTCCCTGAAGAATTTTTTCAGACACTCCTTTGACTTTTAATGATTTAGTGCTGCCCTGCCTTGTGTGCTATAGGGCCATGCCTGAAAATGAATCATGATAAGGTAGATTCAATCACGTGAAAGGGTTAAGCTCACTGGGTTGAGAAATGAAGAAGTTTCAGATGAGTAGTTTTTTCAAGAAAGTCAAGGACTGGGTTGGCCAGAGCTCAGCACAGATGGAAACCCAATGTTTGAAGGTACTGATGCAATATAAGAACCTTGCTGGCTGAAATCCCTCTTTCTGTCTCAAAAACAAGGACTGTGCAAAATGATGGGACAAGATTATGGATGCACACATACATTGTGACTGTGACAGGGATTCAGTAAGGGGAGTATGAGTGAATTATGGATGCTCCTTTGATTGGTTTTAAATGATCTTTTAATGGCATTAAGACAGTGTGAAGTTACAATGTATTGATTTTCTTTTGCCCATGCAGTAATTTGCAGCGGTGGAGATTTATTTTCCACTTTATGTTTTCCATGAAGCTGGCAGGCAGCAAGGCCAATGGCAGCCGGTGGTTGGTCTCTCGTTCCTATGGATGCTCTTGTGCTCTGAGGATGTGAGTGCCAGGGAACTTGATGCCTAGGGAGAGCAAAGTTGGCATGGGGGATTTCTGTGGCCTCATTTCCACACTGGCACACAGGGATGTCTTCTGCTAGGCCAAAGCTGCTGCAGTTGCAAACCAGGGAACACTTGCCCTGCTAGCTCCTGGACCAGGGGACCTGTTCTGGCAAGTCTTTCCCTCAAGCGAGCACTGTCAAGATATTTTACAGTTGCTGCTTTATTTTGTTGTTTGTTCTTTTTTCTTTTAATGAATTTTATCCACTTTGGGACCAGCAGCACCAGCCCTACTGTTATTTTGATACTGAACATACAGCTAATATAGGCTCTGGCTTCCACTGCACAGAAAACAGCTTGGGGCAGCAGCTACTTTTCAATAGGTTCATCTGCAGTCTGGGGAAGGAAGAGCTGCCTGCCATAACTATCTTTTATTTTTCTGCACAGCTTTGAGAATTCATGGACACCTCAACCACTCTTCCACCAGCAGATTTAGGATCAGACCCTGATCTCAATCTCCTCAACATGACTTGTGTGCCTGACCTGGTTTCATGAAGTTTGTGCATTGATCTGGATGCCAGTGTGACATTTTTATCAGTTTGACCACCTGCTGATCACAGAACACAACTTCAAGTTAAACTAAGCTATAGCTTTTAAAAATAAAGATCAAACCTGCAACTCTGGCTTAAGACCAAGTCCAAGAGGGCTTCATGCTTGGCTTGTCTATTCTGTCTTGTTCCAACCAGTCGTTCTTTTTGGGCTACACTTTGGGTTGGTTTAAGCCACCACTTATATTCCTTCAATGCTAATCCTTAAGAACCAAACCCTTAAAAAAGTTTGACATGTAGCTGCAAGGAAGGAGGAGAATGTGGATGCGCAAACAGGGGAGAGGAAATGTTGCTGAACACAGAAATCACAGAACAAGATTCAAGCTGGGTGTTTGAACAATGCAGCTGAGACAGCACAGTCTGTGTCTGGGTTAGCAACCCCTAAATCAGCCCCCATGGGGCTTCAGGTCTCTTTTAAAGCCAGGCTGCTCCTGCTGCCTGAATTATCTGGGCTATCAGTGCTGTACTTGCAGTGTCTCATTTGGCATTCAGCAGTAGGGGCTTCCAGACCACGCTCAGTCACACTGGTAGATTTTGTCGGCATCCAAGTAGTGAGTTTTAACAAAATGATTAAAAGCGAAGTAGGTTTGTGTGCGAATGGAGTCCGCCTTAAAGCTTTTGGAGTTTCCATGGAAAGATAATGAGGATGTGTGATGGAGCTTACACCAAAGGTTGAGTGGAAGTTGGTGTAAGAGACAACTAAAAATTAGGTCTTGTCACCCTAAATGAGAAACTAGGAGCCTTGGAGTACTGCAAAAACTTTGCTTGGTAAGATAGAGGAGCCAGAAGAAAGATAGAAAAGGGCAATAAAATTCAACATCAGTGCTTACACTGAAACTGAGATCCCACTTACTTCTGTGGTTACACAGCTTCACCTTCCAGGCACTGGATCTTGCTCCACATACAAGACTCCTGAGTCTCAAGAGGTCCTCAAGCTTCAAATCTCTCATCCCAGGCAATGATCCCCGTGGTTCTGCTCTTCACCTTTCTCAAGTCTGCCCTACTAGAGCAGGACATGACATTTTAAGGACAGTTTCACTCACAGTATAGACAGTGTTACTTTTTGTTCCTGGTTCCTAGACAGCCTGACCATTTTTTCCAAGTAACAAATCTCTGTTCCACTGTCACTGGGGCTCATGAGCAGCTGTTTGTCCATTTTACTCCTACAGTCTTTTGCACAGTAACTGATTTTCCACTTGCACTTTCCTTCTAGATGGTCCAGCTGAGTGTTTATGTGTGTTAATGTGATGTTCATCAAGCACTCCTGTGCTTTGTAATTCACAAGAATGCAGATGACCTATGAAAAAGCCGAGATAAAGCCATATTATCTTGACCAACAGATACAATCCTGTTTTCCTCTGGTTTTAGGCTATAACCTCTTTGACTGAACCAGTTTTCTGTTTGATGAGGGCCAGCATAACCTACTGGGAGATGCTTACCAGTGGTCCCTTCAACATGTTCCTGTCAGAGCCTGTTACAGCCTCCTGGCTGCCAGCTCCAGCTCAGCAGAAGCACTCGCTTTTGATTACAGAGATCTCCAGCGTCAGCCAAGGAGGTGGATATCAAACCTGAGCACGTTGGGTGCTGCCAGCAACACTTCATAAATAATAGTAATGGAGTGTAATTGCTCATTAAGCCAAATCATAGCCCGGGGCCCTCCATCTGGCCAAACTCCCTCCAACATCAGCGGGAGCTTTGCCAGCAGGTGTGCAATAGGAATGTGGTCCCAAGCAGAGGTATCACCAATGGGGTCGAGTAGCACCACTGCTGGGGGCTGATTCACATCCCCTTGACACTGTTGTGTGTCTTTGGCTTGATTTAGAAGACTTCAGCCAACCTCCCTTGCTTTACACTGCTCAGCCAGTACAGCTACATCTGCGCAGCAGTTATCCCAGATGGAATACGGAGGAGGAGAATTCCTGACACTGAGCTGTGGGATTTTAATTTTAGAGAGGCGATGGAAAGTCTTTCCTGTTGGGTCTCAAGTGGTGGTTTGTATGGGCGTGATTTGAGGCTTGAAAATGTCTCAGAAGCCTGCAGCTGAAAAACCCCAACATGTAATTGATGTTGAAAAGTGTTGTGGCCCTAGTGTAAGTGTTATGAAAGCCAAACAAGCTGGTGTGCCCTCCTATCAATCACCTATTGCTATCTGACATTGGTGCAACCCTTTGCAAATGAAAATAATTTACTGCCTCCCCCCATGAAAATTATTTACCATCCCCATTTCGGTTTGAACGTTTACTGTTGTGGTTCAAAGCTGTGATGAATTGCTTAGCTATAAATTGTCTTTCCTCTCCCCTTCTCCTCCCATCTCTTCCTAATGTAACACTGGGATGAAGGTTAAGGCATAGGGTGTTATCTGAAGCAAGTGCTCCATTCTCAGTGCCCCATACATCCTCGCTAATGCTTATAGCTCCCCTGTGGCATTGGGAAGTGTAATCGCTATTGTACTGAGGTAGAACTGGAGCTGGAGAGAGATAAATGGCCTAGTTATCAAAACTTCCTAGCCTCCCACAGCCCTCCTTGGGAATATAGCTATAAATGACATTCAAATGATGCTGATAGATGTTCGCAGAGCAGGCAGCAGAACGCGTGCGGTCCCGGTTCTGCGCCCAGGCCAGCCCCTTCTTGCTGATAATGTCAGGAGACCTCAGCATCCCGACAGTGGCTGCTGACAACGGAGGCATGTGCATGAGATACCACTCTGTCTGCTCTCATCGGCTGGTAGAAAAATCCCTGCGGCTTGCAAAGGTTTGAAATCAAATGGTGAATGAGACACATTAACGCTGGAGCTTGCAGAGCTGAAGGAAGGAGTGTTTTTTTCTTCTTTGGCACAGAATTTGCTCAATTTAGACCCTCAGAAGGTGAAATATGGGAGGGAAAACAGCCTTTCTTCTACGCAGCTCTGCAATGACAGAAGTGTAGTTTTTGAGTGACCTGGGATTGTCTGGTCCAAAGTAGCATGGCCTGTGGTGGGTCCAGAAATCATCTCCAGCAGCTCCCTTTGCATCTGTTGTCCTTCCTGGTGTGTGAAACAGGGGAAGGACTGCTCAGATCATAAATTCCTTCGGCATGGAACAGGAGCAGATAGAGTAGGTGGCAAATCTGCTTCTGAGTCTGGAAGGGCTCTTGGGTGTTTTGGCATCTCTTCAGGAGATACCGGGAAAACTCCCCCATCTGGAGGAGGAGAACCTCCCATGAAAACAACTAGCAACCTGTAAGGCTTTGCATTTTCTTTTCTATTCTATTCTATTCTATNATCGGTGCCGCTCCCCGCGGGATCCCGCCGGGAGGGGACGGGAGCGGCATCTCTCAAGGGAGACCCAGCAAAAGGCGCTCCCCGGCGGGGCTGGAGCTGCTCCCCGGCGGGGCTGGGGCTGCCCCCCGGCCGTGCTGCCCCCGGCCGTGCTGCCCCAGCCCGGTCCGCGGGCGGAGGCTCCGGCTGGGCTCGGAGCGATCCGCAGCGCAGCCAGCGCCTCCAGCCGCCCACTCGCCGCCTCTCCCGGCATCCTTCCTCCCCATCCTCCGCTCCTTCCTGCCTCGGCGGTGGAAGCAGCCCCCCGCCGGGGGCCGGGAATGCCCTCCCCTCCTCTCCCTCCCTCCAGCCGCAGCGGGGGAGGGGGGCTGTGATGCTGCAGGGGGATCCCCGGGAGCCGAGCGGGGTCTCCCCTTCCGCCGGCTGCCGGGATCTCCCCGCTCGGCGCCGGCGGCGGCTGCTGCGGGGTGGCGACCGAGGGGTGGGGGGACAAGGGGGGGACAGCGCCGAGGCGGGGGGCCGGTGCCGGTGTCCCCCACACCGCGGATGACTCGACAGCCGGGGCTGGGGGAGCGGGGGGCGGGCGCCCGGCTATTTGCTGGCTGCATACAATGGGCCACTCCCTAAC
>VYZR01043014.1:13103-27714 GCA_013400675.1 Oxylabes madagascariensis
CGGGGCGGCGAGCGGCGGCCGGCGGCGACCCCGAGCAGGGCTCGCTGGCCCTGGGCGCCGGCGGCGACCGCGACGGGACGCTGCTGCTGGAGGGCGGCGGGAAGGAGGAGGGCGGCAAGCGGAGCCCGCCGGGGCTGGGGCTGCTGGCGAAGACCCCCCTGAGCCGCCCGGTGAAGCGGAACCACGCCAGGTACCGCCGCATCCAAACTTTGATCTACGACGCCCTGGAACGACCCCGCGGCTGGGCGCTGCTCTATCACGCCTTCGTGTGAGTACGCGGGGCGCGGAGCGGGGATCCCGAGGGCTCGGGGGGCTGCCCCGGGGGGCTGCCGCCGTTTTGCTTTATCATCCCGGCTATAAGGCTTTCCGGGGGTAGCTCCGGCACCGGCGGTGTGTGCTGAGACGGGGTGTGCTGCTGAGCGGCTTTATTTCTCTCGCGTCGTCGGGGTTTCAAAAGGAGCAGCCGCGTTTAACTCCGTGTTTCTGTCTTGCCCGCACCTCCACGTTGCCCTGTAGTGGCATTCCCGAGCCCGTGTGTCTCAGCGCTGGGAGAGGGATGCCAGAAAGACCAAGCTCTGAGCGGTTTTAAGGCTCGAAGGGCTTCAGGGGAACAGTTCGGCTCAAACTGGAGCGTGAGGTTCAAGTCGCTGTTACAGACCGCGAGTGAACCGATGCCTTCCGTAGCTAAAAGCGTCAAACGAAAACCATCGCGTTTCGGTCCGATGAGCAGCACCCCGCAGTGCATGAAACGCGAGCGCTGCAGCGCTGTCAACCAGAAAGTTACACTGACCACAAGTGAACCGGGAGGAAATAAACTCGTTTTATGGCCCGTAGGTGACAAGTCAAGAGAATGACAAGTGGTTTGCATCCCTAAAAATTCTGTTGCCTTAAGTTTTCATAAAGAATGTCGAAAAGATCGTTCTGCCAACATCACAGAGCGGAGTTGACGGAGTCGTATTAAAATTAATGTGTGTTTTAGCGTTGTGAATGTGTTTGAAAACCCAGCGGTTTATCAGTGATCACGGCGGTACTGTTTTTCTTTGGCACTGTAAGGTGTGCAGGGCTCTGTGTGACAGAGGATGTAAGCAGTGATTTTTGAAATTGGTTTATTTGCCAAAGACAAACAAAGCTCTCTAGGCTGCATGGTTTGTGAGCCTGGAGCTGGATCTCAGGAAGTTCTGATCGTTGGCATAGTCCTTGCACCTGCAAATAAACAACTCGAATGCAGGGCTGTGATTTTACTTTCAGGCACATTGTTATTGATGTTCGCAGTGATTTAGCCCTGAGAAAGAATTAAAAGGCAACCTTCACTACTAGAGTGCTGCTTGTGTACCACTTATCCATTGCTGCTCCCCTCTTTTCAGTGTTTATTCGTAAAGTACATCTTGGGACTCAGGTCCTGTTTTCCAGCTTAAAATCTGAAACTGTGGAAACTGGATGCCGTGACACTTTTTTTAGCGCTTTCACCTCTTTTTGCCATAGGAAGACTCGTGCTAGCAAGGCAGGGGGTGACAGCACTTACAAAGTGTGTTTTGCTGGGAAGGCTCTTTGGTCTGGAGCTTGCTGTTGTGTTCAGTATTGCATAATGCTGCTTCTGGCTGGGGAGAGTCACAACTGGACAGAGGGGCACCCCTTTCATCCTGCCTTGGCCAACCCACACTCATCAGTGAGGCTTTGGCAAACAGCAGAGCATTCCAAGCAGTTTGCACCCCTCTGTGGCAGCTGGGTCAAATCTGTGTCCAGGCTCATGTCTGGATACAAGCGATTGGATGTGTCTGGAGAGGCTCAGGTGAGCTGAGAGAGTCACAATTATTTGCAGTGGTTTAAGAATTTCCAAGTTACAGCATTCATTTTAGTTAACTCTCTAGATGTGTGCTTGACCTTAAGATACTTATGCAATATGGGTCACAGAATGGGCAAAAAATCATGGTGTTTGTAAGGTTTGATCCTTCTCAGGCGTGGACCCGACACTGTCTGGTCAACTTCTCTTTGATGACTACTCAGTCCTGCAAAACCGAAATGTCAGTCTGACTCACAAAAGTCAGTAACAGTCTTGTGAAAACCATCAGTGCCAAGTTCAGTATTAATGAAAATGAAACAAAACAAAACACTTCCAGAAGTCCTTATCCTTAAAGGAAGTAAAATGCACAAGTCTGTCAGCCCAGCATAGACACTCCATCCCTTCCCAGGACATGCAGAGAATATTGCTGCCCAAGTTGGCCCCAATGAGTTTCTGTTCAGTCTCAGCTCCCTCTGAACTCAGTTGAAGCTGTGGGGTCTTACCTCACTGTACGATCCAACCCTACAAAAGGAATCTGCTGAGAGAGATGGAAGAGTGTGCTGAGATCTGTCTGACAGGCTTCAGAGCTTGTTCCTGCCACTGGAGAAGGAAGACCTGCTCGAGAGCAGGAGCTGTGGGGAAGCAGTGTCTAAGCTGATACCCAAAGTCTTTATTCTTGCTTTCAAATGAATTGTCTTTCACCTTTTTTTCCTCTTTAAAGGAGTCTCTCTCATTTGGAGGTGCTGCTGTGACACTGTAGTTCCATCCCAGCAGTCTCCCAGTGCTTCTTTTCACACTAGAACAGTTTACACTTTTCCTCGGGAAGGCGAGAGATTGCCAGTCTTCCCATAAAATCTACAAATTTGATCCTGTTTTAATTTTCAAAGAAAGTCCCATCCATGTCATCTTAATGGCATGTTACTCTTTGTCTCATCTTCTGAGTAACTTTGCAGTAAGTGCCATGCACCCAAAATTAACCAGTAAGACTGTTGCTGTCAAATACAAATAAGCAGAGAATAAACAGCTGAGGGCCAAGAGGGATTGTATGGCTGGATGTGATGAATTCCTTATAGATCCAAGCATTCAGAGGTGTTTAACGAAGAGATGATGCAAAGCACTCCAATTGTGCATATCCCAGGGTTTGGGAGGCAGGTAGCTGCTGATGGAAGAGGGTTACAATTTTTCAAGACGTGCTGAGGGTGTTGTGTGAGAGGCAGGAAGGGGCTTTGACAAGGTCTTTGTGAAAGTTTTGGATGCCACAACTTCTGAAGGGGTGGTACAGATGGGATCTCATTAAATCATACAGAGTTGCACATATGGCTGCAGAGGGGTCACGATCCTGTGTGGATCTCACTGCTGTAATGTGCACATAAATAAAACTCGAGCGCTGCCTCTCGTAAGCGCTCGCTTTAGTCGGCGTTGGGTGTTCTGAAATGATTCAGTCTAATGAAGTAATTCAAGGAGAACTCATAAACGGGATCAGGCCCTGCCAAGCCCTAGGGACAGAGATGCAGTTGAAAAAGGGAGTAATTCCTGCTGGCAATTTTAGCATTCAGCTTTCACTGGCAGTAATTAAGAGAAAGTGTTGTGAGATACTTTCCTTGTGATTCTTCCTTCTTTGTTCTGCACAAGTGAGTTTGTCCAAGCCTATCCTTGGGGATTTGGTCCCTAAAGAAGCTGGCTCTGTTTCCTTCACCATCTGAAAACATTTGTTCTCTGGTAGCTGTACTAGACAAAAGATTTATCTATCGCCCATGATGTTGCCCTTTGCTGGGTCACCAGGATTCTTGGCAATATGGCAATGTCTTTAGGGTCCCACTTGGTAAGAAAAAATTGTTTTTCCCGTGAAAAATTTCATATCTGTAAAGGTAAACTCTAGCTGCACATTTTCAGAATAAAATAAAATACAATAACCTAAGATTTTGAGATATATTTGAGGTATTTCATTTAGAAATGTCTCTTGGGGGTTGCAGGTCAGGCTACAGCCTATCCCTGTTCTTTTCTGAGCTCATGTCACTGTAGGTACAGCTGATGTTCCCATGATGTTCTGTATTTCCCTTTGTGTTAGGCAGTGCAATATATTGTAGGAAACCCCTGCAGTTGTGCCTGGTGGGATGTGTGCTGTGGCCAGGGAGACAGACTCAAGACCTGTCCGCCTCCACAAACCATCCAAATGCTTTATTTATGCACAGAAACATTAATGAGTAGAAGGAAAAACTGAAACAAGTAAGATTTCTGTTTTTCCAGTGCTTTTTTAGTTGTAAGCACAAAATATTTGGTGGATAAAGGACACAGTCCAGAAAGGTAACATAATACGGATTGTTTGGAATTGCAATTTGTGGAAAATTTTTAACCTGACTTAGAGAGAGGATGAGGGAGAGGTAACTAGGAGATAGTCTCATTTTCATATCATCTTCTGAGACAACTACAGCCTTTACTTTCATGGAAAAATAAGACTAGGAAAAGGTTTGGAATTAGATATTTCTTTCTGGTGAAGTGTGCAGTATCACCTACACTCTGCTGGTGTAGATCCCCACGATGTACATGCTGATGTGAGGGGAAAGCCATGGGGAGCATTAGAGAACACTTCTCTATTTGCCATGCAGTCTCTTTCAGTACTGCTTAATACCTGGAATAAAAAGAGGAGGCAGAGTCATGCGATCTGTCAAATCAGCAGCATTTCTGGGAAGCACCAGCAAGCACCTCTTGCATGACTGATTGTAGGTGGGTTGTTCGCAGAAAAGAGTGTCATGGGATTTGGGGAGCAGGTTGAAGGTCTTGAGGCTTTCCGTTATTTTCCTTTTCGCCCTTCAGGAGATGCTCCATAAGATGTGCTCACCCCCCAGTCTCTGTGAGCCATCTGGAGGGAGATGGGAGAAGGTTTGAGGTAAATAGAGGGACAAATATGAATCCTTTCTTGGCTCGTTTGGCATGGACCTGTATCTAAGTGAGTCCCTGGAGCAGCAGAGCGAGCCTGGTCCATTAGCGAGTGCCCTTTGCTTATGTGTGTGCCAATATGAGCTCTGCTTTAATTATTTATGCTAATTCATCATAATGCATGGATAAATATTCTGCAGTATACTTTGTAAAAACTAATGAAGTCTTAGTCATTGGAGACCTTACCACACACCTCTGCTCCTGCAGCTCCACCGAGGCTTGCGGAGCCGCCCTGGGACTGCTGCGGTTTGGGGGGATGTGACTGCAGCTCAGCTGCTGGGATCAGCTGGCACAACAAAAAAGCTGGGATTTGCTGGGGGGAATGAGAAGGGGCAGCACAGCCTGGGGAAGCCACTGCCTGGGTCATGAGTGGCTGGTGAGCCCCAGCTGCAGCTCTGGAGTCCCTTCAGCAGCTCACAGGTGCTCAATGCTTGTTTAAGCATCCAAACTTCCTTGAAATTATGGACCAGGCCCTTTGGTGGGAACAAGTGTTCACGTGCAGCCTCAAACCTTTGAGCTTGGGTATCAGTGATGAGAGCAAGACCCACTCCACAGTGGGTACCCCCAGGTTGGGTTGGTTTGCCTGCATTCCACATTGCCACGACTACGCTGCCACTTGCCAAGTTTTGGTGCTGCTCGTGCCTGCTCCATGCCTGGTGGGAGCTGCAGGCGCACAGGATGCGCCTCAGTGTCCCCCAGGCCCCTGGGGCTGCAGGTCCCTGACCTCCCTGCTGCCAGTTCAGCCCCCAGCTCGGACCAGCCTTGTCTGGACGGGCATCGGAATCCACGGTGGTCAGCGGTGCCCGAGGGAGCGCCCGGCAGCACCGCCAGGGCCAGCAAACACTCAGCAGATGGGCTTTCAGTGCTGCCAGCCCAGCCAAGGAATGGCCCCTCAAATAGAAATCATAATCCCTGGTGTTAGGTCTATAAAGCTGAACAGTCCCAAATTTAATCAGTTTGACAAGCAATGATGCAGCAAAGCCACCGCAGCAGCCAGCAAATCACGTTTTTCTTCTCTTTTGAGAGACTTGGTGAGAGGAGCAGCAGCATCTCAGTGCCACTCCAGCAGTTCTGAAGACACTGTTCATCAGTGGGAAAGCCCAGGACTAGATTTATCTCAGTATCTCCAGCCTGGGCTCTGGTCAGAGGTATCACTCTTCATAAAAGCCATTCCAGCCCCTCCACATGCCTCTGTTTGTTCCTTGTTGCAAACAATGGGTCATGATGGGGCACAGCAGGGTCTGCACACTTCTGGGGCAGCTGCTGGGTGAAGAGGACACCTGAGCTTGACTTCTTGTTTTAATCTGAAAGGGAGATTGGGGAAATGGTACAGAAATGAGCAGAGAGAGGCTTTCTACACTTGTTTTGCTCATTTTGCTGTAAAGTGTAGGAACACTCAAAACAAATTTAATTGAAAAAATAGTAACTAAGGACTATGTATCTTAACACCTGGATTAAAAAAAATAGTGCATATAACACCAGTCATATATCACTGTTTGTTTTTGTGTGTGCAGGTGAACGTGAAGGTGCCCCAGCCATTCCTACTTCTCCCAAAGGTCCCCTCAGAATCCCCTCAACCTCCGTATTTTGGGTTTTTGGTGGTTTTTTTTTTTTTTTTTTGGTAGTCCCTGTCTTCAAATACCACTGGATTGATTAATTTTTATTTATAGCTTACCCAACATACAAACCTGTGTGTGTATGTAGAACATAATTCTGTGTCCCTTGACTGTCAAAAAGTCCTCTGTGGCATTGAGATGCATGTGGAAGGTCAGACAACGCCATGCATATTCAAGGACAAGGTCTGAACTTGAGGAATTTGATTTAATAGCTGGAGGAAACTTTCTGATCAAAATTGATCAAGTGAGCATTAAGATAATGTATATGTTGTTTATAAACATAAAAGACTGGTGACCTTAGACACAGCCAGGTGGTTGGGTACTACCATGGTCAGCCTTGCATGGTATAAATAAATGATAATGTTTATTCTTGTATTTAATAACATTATATTCCCTTTTTGTATTTAAGAATGCCATATACTCTCTTGTGCATGAAACTTTACAGAAAGAATGGAGCCATGCATCTGCTATTGCTTCTGGCAGATACTGTATTAAATGGGATAACTTAAATATTAATAGCTTTGCAGGGAATAAGCTCCATAAGAGCTGTTAAGTGTATGCTGCCTTCTGTCTTAGGATGGTAGCTGGGAAACATAGCATTTTCTGTGGAGAGAGGGACATGCCTCAGGATATTTAGGTTTTGGTAACCTACTTGGAAAAAGGCGCTTTTGGAGAACTTCCAGTCTGGAAATCTGTAAATTGCCTTCTCCAGCCTTAAGTGAGCAAATTGCACAAATGTATGTTTAACTTGGAGAAGTGAAAGATCCCACTGAAGTCAGGAGAAACATCCAAGGTGGCACTGGATGGGCATCGGAAAGCAGAGTCCAAAGCAGAAGGGTGTGACTGGGATTTGGTGGAAAGCAGCATGAGGTATCATCATCTTCCTCTGTACAACCAGCTCATTGTTCTACTCAGGCCTGGTGAGATCCTTCTGAGCTCAAGTTCTTCACAGGATCCATCACACATCTTCGGCCTTTCCATAGCTGAATAACCACCTCTGGTTGTAGTCACCAGGATACCACCTTTGTCCTCCTTGGTGCTGCAAACCATGCAGAAGGGAAGGTCTAATCTCTAATTCTGCTAATTCCCAGTCTGGAGAGATGCTGAGACCCTGATATGAGATGCATCTGGTATCTCTTGAGATGGCATTTGCTCTCACTCCCCTCTCCCTTGTGAATAATCTTGCCAAAGTCTTTCTCACTTTAATTTTTCTCAGTTGCTGGTGCATGCTGGTGGAGCCTCAGAGATCCGTTGTATGGCAGTGACAGAGGAGGAATCCTCATCCTCTCTGGGTTGCTGTTGTCTTTTACTTCCTTTGACTTTCCACACTTTATTTCATTTCATGGATACTTGGATCTCGCTTGTCCCTGTGTTTTCAGAGCTGTGGCTGACAGCTGCATGAATGTGCTTTGCATTCCTTTGGCAGCCCATGTTAGTTTGTGATTGTCCTGTTGACTCTCCAGTGGTGCTTTTTTTAAATATCAAGTGCCGTTATATTTACTTTATTATGTCCTCAATAGTGTTTTGATCACCTTCTAGATTAGTACCTCACAATTTTGCTAACATTCAATTAATTTCTTTTTCTACATTATTAAGGAAACAGTAAGGCCAGAGCTAACAAACACCATTCAGCATTTCACTAAACAACTTCCCTGCTTCCTGGTTAATGCAATGTAATTTGTTAGGCTTCTATTTATAGCTCTGGATCCAGTTTTTGATGTCATATAGTTTCTCCCAGTCATCTGAATTAATACTAAACCAAAGATTTTATGGGATGTTGCACCTGTGTCAAAACGGAAAATATTTCCTCATTTCTTTTTGTTCAAACCTCAGTTTAAGGCTGTGTTTATCTATTTAGTTCTGTGATATGCATTTAATAGTTATCTCTCCATCTCAGATTTTTCATGCTTTTGACATGGTGTGTATCTCAAACAACAAAGTAATTAATTGTTCCTGGTGCCATCCACCACTGGAGTACAGATAAAGCAATGCCGAAAGCTTAAATATCCCAAACCATCCAGGTCTTAGTTCTTCTGTGTTTTATAGGAGCCATTAGAGTTGGGCTATACCTAACTTTAGGTAAACGACAGAGATGTTAATCATAAACCAGAAGACTCTTTATAGGACAGTCCCCATGGACTGTAAATTCAGAGTGTAAAATCTTCTGCTTTCAGTGGGGATGGAGGAGGAGCAAGTGTGGCTGTTGAGGGACTGATAGTGAAATCCCCAAAGCGCCTGGTGGGGACCTGCCCCCCAGTTCTCAGCAGTGCAGCATCAGCTCTGCTTATCTTTGCTCCCCTCATGCCTCTCCATGCAGGCTCAGAGTGTTTATGAGGAGGGATTACACCCTGAGGAGGGAATGTCAAGAGCAGCTGATTGAAATTGCAGGGGAATTAGTTTAGGAAGGTAATTACACGAACTGGAATTTGCTCTTCTACCTTTGCTAACAGTGTTGCTCCTGTGAGATGTGCTGGGAGAATTTCAATGCACACAGCTGAGGCTGCCTGATCACACCTCAGACACCTTCCGTGCCCTGGCACCACGTGCAGCCCTGCAGCCTTGCCCTGCAGCTCTGGCAGCAGCTTTGCTCATGCCCAGGGCAGTCATTAGCCGTGTCTTGGCTAATTGTCAAAGCTGTGCCAGGGATGAGCCCAAGCAGTGACACACGCACTGACCGATGGCACAGCACTGCTGGGGGGTGGTTTTGTTCTGAGGTGACTCAGTGACTGAGCACAGATCAAGTGCTGCCACAGACCTGGGACCACTCCCAGCAGGAATTTGAGTTGCTCCCTGCTCTGGAGGCAAGTGGGGTCAGTCGTGTGGACACTGGTCATGCCAGCTGGCCTCAGGGACAGAGAGCTGGGATGAGCATCTTTGGGTTAATAGAACAACATAATTCTTATATGTGAGATCTTACCACTTTGAGGTTATCCTTCTGGCTCTATGCAAAAAGCCACTTTCTGGGATAGAATCTTAGAATAATTTAAGTTGGAAGAGACCTTTAGAGTCTAGTCCAACCTCACTGCTGTGGGCAGGTGCACCTTCAGTTTCAGCAGGTTGCTCAAAGCCCCATCCAACCTGGCCTTGAATGTTTCTGGGGATGGGGCATCCACCAACTCTCTGGACAACCTGTGCCCAGTGTTTTATCACCCTCACTGTAAAAAAATTCTTCCTTATCTTTAATCTAAGTTGATGCTCTTAGTTTCAAACCATCACCCCTGGGATAAGATCTTTCACTTAGAAAAAGGCCTAAGTAATCCTATCCCACTGAAATAACACAGATTTCTCCCCAGGTGTGTGTTCAATAACATATTTTATATTCTACATCTTTTCTCCTTCCTTTTCATGGGACTTTGCCATGGCTTTTGCCTTTTTCTGTTTCAACACTGGTTGTGCTGATCAAACTCCCATGGAGGTTTCAACACTTCACCCCCACATCTTGGCATATTAACAAAAAAATACATTTTTGTGATAGAAATCCAGGAGGAAGAGCTCACTGATCATTCATTACCAAACTTCTTGTGCAAAATGTGAAGATTGTGAAGATAGTTGTGTGGCTGCTGATATTTGGCTATTTCTCTTGATTATATCTCACTTATTATTGTAGATGTTGCTCCATTACCTTGTCAGGTCCTGGGTGCAGAGGTGGGATCTGGCAGAGGCTGGCTCATGACAGTTCCAGCTCTCAGAATAGGGTGCTATCACATAGTACAGTGTCAAATATGTACTCTCTTCAGTGTTAAATTACTTCCACAAACTGCATTTCCTTGCTCTTCCTCAGGGCTTGAGTGTCAGTCTTTCCACAATGGGATCCATCCATCTAGCACATTATCTGAGGTAGCTGTCTGCAATTCTTTTATAGCTGCTGAAGAAAAACAGGAAATGGCACTTTCTGGAGTGCAATTAATCTCATTCTAAAGACAATTTTAAAATGGGTGAGATTAATCACATTTTGCGGCGCCTGAAACTCTTCCCTGACTACAAAGGAGACCTCATGGAACTAATTTAAATTTAGGTGTTTGCGCTGAAAACACCTGAGGAATGGGAAACTTTCTGCCTGACCTGAGGGGCAAGGATCAAAGCCACATTAGGACAGCTAAATGTAAATATGTTCATGTACGGTTCTGTGTGTGCAGTAGGTATTTAGCTTCTCTTTATAGTCAGTGGAGATTCAGTCAATACAATCAATAGATTTTAGGGTGGAATTCATCCAACCAGATGTGAGGGTCTGCTTTTACATGGAGATAAATCACAGCTTCTGCTGCACTGAGCAACTCTCCCTTGTCTATAGCAGCAGCTAATCTTTGGTAAATGTCTGCAGTAAAAGCCACGTTCAGACAAATGAGTTGTACCTCTAAAGGCAAAAGGAATATGATTCTTATTATTACGTAGACTTTTATTAATATGTGGCTCAATTCTAACTAATTCTCTTTTTTCAAGAGCTTTATATATGTTACCACTTATTATCCCAGGCCATGACAAGCTTACAGTCATCCCTGATATTATGCCAAAGAAAATAACATTTCAGTAGTTTTAAGCTCTTTCTCTAGTTGGGATCCTTGAGTTTAACTTTTCACCTTCCTTTTGTTCTCTGTTTTGCCTTGGGCTTTGTCTCCCTGAGCCCTCACATAAATTTGCTTTTGATTTATGATGGTAATTGCAGTTGATCTTGAGGTCATGTTCAAACCCAGACATAACTGCTTGTTGTACTGGGCTTCAAATCTAAGGCTGTGATTGACTCTCTTTTCCCTTTGTGTTTTGTATTTACCTGGTCACAGGAGATACTGCGCTGGGAGTTTGCCAACATCAGTCCTCCTTCTTCCTATTCCTGAATTTCTGTCCATTTGCATTGCTCCTTTTGACTACATCGCTCAAAATTACCTCCCAAAATCAATGAACAGGCATCACTGTTTTCTAGGTGTCTTCTAGGGATCAGAAAACATTTTGAGGGTGGCTTGAACATTGTCCTCTTAAAGCCTGTAACAAGTGTAGAATGTCAATTCAAATGACCTGGTGTGAATGAGGGTAAACATGAGGGTCATTGGTGGGCCCAGACAGTTTTTAAAGTGCTACAGTTTTCAAAGTGCTACAGTTTTCAGCATAAAATCGAAGACTGCAGAGATGTAAGCGCCACTCAGTATTTTCAAGGGCATGCTCACTTTCTTACACAAGCTGAAGCAGGAAACCAGCATAATTGAACCTGATGCTGAAAATCTTTGGAAAACTGTATGAAATCTGGATGCATGCAAATGCCCTGACATAAAGAAGTGTATTTGGGTGGTAGTGCATTCCTTTAACAGCTGCTAGTTTGTGTTTTGCTTGTTTTTGCAGAAATACTGAGTCAGCAAGCTCTTTTAGTCACGTCAGTGCAAATGTAGAGTAAATCTATTGCAGTTAGAACAACAATTGGATTTGGCTGCTGCACCACAAGCTTGTTCTGGGCCCAATACAAAATCTTTTTATTTTTATGGGTATTCTGCTAGACCAGAGGCCAGGATCAAGGTCTTGCCCACAGGACACTTGTCCCCCCAGAAATGTAAGACAGCTTGAGGAGTGAGGTAAGTAGGAGAGATGGAGATCCCCTGGCAGAATAACAAGTGAGCACCAACCTATCCCAGAGCTGCCAGTATTCACACCGTTGTGGTCATGGCCTGTTTTCTTCATGCTGGGAGCTGGTTTATTCACATATGGAGGCTTTCCTTCCCTCCTTGCTCCTCAAAGATGAGAGAAATTTTTTCCTCCCTCACAAATCCAGTTAATTGGGTGACAAATCCAGTGCAAATAAGCTGGGGAAGTTGTGCAAGTGAAGGGCTTTCTTTCTGCACATTTCTTGGTGAAGGTCATGCCTGATATTGGAGCTGTAGGAGGGAGTTGACAACTGCAACCATAAAACAATTTAATTTGGAAGGTTTTAGAGGTCTCCAGTCCAGTCCACAGGGCAAGGTTAACTTCAAACTCAAATCAGGTTGCTTGGAGATGTATCCAGTTAAGTTTTGTGTATTTCTAAGATTTTAACTCCCTTATATTGTGAGGAACAAATCTGGTTGCTTTTTGCAGAATATGTTGTTTAATGTGTTTCACATAATGTGCAGCCTTCCGGGCCCAGAGTCATGGAGAGTTTTCTTCCTCCCCACTCCATTTAATCCTCAGTGTGCACAGACAGAAGTGAGGTGTGACATCTAGACAGAGATGCTGGGCAGGTGACCCCACTGCAGAGCAAACAATGTTCATATTTAGCTACAAAGGCAGTTGTGTGTCTCAAGGCTAACTCAAACCAGTGTTGTCTGTTTTCGGAGTACTGACACTGGGAAATGCTGGGTATAGTTTTCATTAATCAGTAGAGTTCATTGAAGATAAGAAATCTCTCCCAATGACTTTTTTTTTTTTCTTTAACAGATGTTGTAATTTGCTATTTCCACTAATTTTTCATCATTCAGAGGAATCATTCAGTCTCAACTCCTCACTTTCCCATCCCTTTCTCCCTGTCCCTCATTCAATCTCGTCTTCCCTCTTTTCCTTGGTGGCATTCATCACCTCACTACTGAAGAGCAGCACCAATCGCTGGATTGTCCAGCTCTGCCTTTCCTACATTATGTGACTGGGACAGCAGAGTTTAGTCTGACTTAAACTCCCTAGACCTAAGTGCTGATAGCAGGTTGATGGAGCTGACATGTCAAGTTATCTCCTGCTCATACATAGCTGTATTTACTTTTTTGAGCTTTTCTACCCCCTTTTCTTTTTAAATGATTTTATTTTGACATTGGGTTCGCCTATGTCAGTATTAAAACTGTGCCTCTATTCCCCCAGAGTATGGGCTCATCAAGAATTAGTTTATCCATATGGAGTTTAGGTGCAAGAATTCTCTCTGAATCACCTTGTGTTTCAACATCATTAGTGCTGTTTGTGGTTGCAGAGCTCCCTGATGCCAGGGAATATGGCATCCAGGGGTAAGGTCCTTCCAGTGGGCCATCTGTGACTTTGGGCAAGGCTTTCTGAGTCCCTACACAAACCCTGGTAGGAGAAGCTCGTAGAGCTGTCGAGATTCAGACCCACACACCTGTGAGTCACAGTTCCTGATCACTCTTTGCCCAGGGGTGGTGATGGTGTTGGGGCAGAGTGATTTATTGATGACCTGTGGAGGTAACAGCTTCCTTGTGGTGACTCAGCTGTTCTCTCAAGAAAGAGGGAATAAGAAGTGGAGGTGGACACCCATTTCTCTTCCCAGAAAGGATACAAATGGAACTAATATCTGTCCCTGGTCTCAGTGGTAGGAGGATGTGGTTTAGGAGCACAGCATAATCCATGACCTGCATGTTACTTCATGCACAGCCTACATCACAGCTGCAGCTGTTGCTCCCAGAGTAAAGATGAAAATACCAAGTCCTGGTTTGCAGCTCCATTTGCTGCCAGTGTTGACAACCAAGAAATTAAAGATGGGAGCTCTTGGTGTGACAATAAATGGACAGTAACTTTCTGCAGCAATTGAGCACGTAGCCAGGGCTGAATGCCTGAGTCACCACATTCCCCAGCAAATGGGATGAAAAAGAACATTGCTCCCAGAGACCAAAGAAGGACATAATCACCTCCAAAGCAACATTTTGTTGGACACCATAGGGAAAATTTGCTGTTATAGAATAATACCTTATAGTTTTCTGGAAACAGTAACTCCAAAGAAAACATTAGGATGAGTGAAGAAAAGAGATTTCGAGCAGATGGAAATCTGTCTTCATTGGCAATGCTTGTTTTCACTTACTCTACCATGAGTTAATTTCCCAGCAACTTGAAGTAGATAATGTGTTTATTAGCATTAATCTGAGATTTCCATCAGTGTTTGTTCCAGGCTATGAAGATGGAGTTTCTGTTTTGCTAGAGGGCTTTTTAATTGCATAAATGATGATATAGCATGATTGCAAGGTGATTCAAGATAAATTCAGGCTATACATAAGGTCTAATAGCAGATCAGATATCTGCTGAAAGAATTAGCACAAGAAATTTTCAATTTTCCACTTGTCATTTTTAAACCAAACTTGCAAAATTTTCTAGAAGACAGCTGTAGACTGTATCTTAGCTGCAAAATATGGGCTAAATCAATGATTTTGTATATTCTTGGCTGGTAATTAAGCAGGACTGCAAGATATAGCCGGGAATATGTTGGGATTGGGGGTTGCTGTTTTCTTGATTTTTGTTTTTGTTTTAGTTGTTTCAGTTGTTGGCTTTTTTTTTTTTTTTTTTTTTTTTTTATTTTTAAACAAATAGACAATGGGGGAATGAATTAACT
>VYZR01043128.1:5460-27856 GCA_013400675.1 Oxylabes madagascariensis
TAGAAAGCACGTCCACAGCAGTGCATTAAAAGCAGAAAGCCTCTTTAATGGAAACATAAAAGAAACTAGATCTGGAAAAAAATCAAAAGGCTAATCTAATCCATTTCAACCAAAAAACAAGGTACATTCCCATGATAGAGCTTTTATCAGCTATTAAACCAACACGACATTTGATCTTTCTACGTATTTAACAAGAGGGTTAATCTATCCCGGAAAAAATGGCACTGGGCAATGAACAGTGTCCCCTGTGTTTAAACAGAGATAGGCCAATCTCACCAAAGACTTAATATTGAGTCATGGGTCGTAGAAGGAACAGCTTTGTTAAGGATGTAGATAAGCATCATACAACAAGGAGAGATTTTTCTGAGCCAGTATCTGATGAGGAATGACAGGGTGTACATTTCTCCCGAGCTTTTCCCAGCCACGTTTTTCTATAAAATCACAGTCAGTAAGTTACATGTCCTAGCACACCATGTAGTTGATCTATTCTGCCTCAAAATAATGGACAGGGGAGTGGTTTTCAGCAGTGTTTCTCACCTCTTAAGTCCTTGAAGCTCATGAGGTGTGAGATTGGGAGACACTGTGGGACTTGTAGTCACAGATCTGAAACCTAAGGTCCCTTGAGATCAAGGGCCCAAGGAGTTACTCTGTGACGTTGCTCTAGGGTCCCGAAGTTGCAGCCAGGTCTCAGGAGCTGAAGTGGTGAATTTGACAGATGGAGGGTGATCAGAAGTACCAATGGAAAGAAAGGCTCTAGCTGGATCCTCGGGTGTCCAGTGGTGGAAAGAAACCAAGTTTTTGCAGAGGATGATTCATCCTCTTTACTGCTGTGGTCTAAACAATTGCATAACTGCAATATTTTCTTTCACCTGTTGTTACAAGATGGTGAGAGACAAAAGAAAAAATGATAAGGACTTTCTGTATAAAGTGTTCTGATGAGTCACAGCTTTTTGTCATGGCCAAGGTGCACACTGCAAAATACAGAGAACCAGAGACAATCCACCCATTTCCTCACCATTATCTAGCAAACCAAGTCCATCCTCAGCACTGGGTAAGACAGGAAAATCACACGTTGTCCTATAGGGAAGCTTTATAGTGGAATTGTTCACCTTTACAAAGAAATGCAATCACTTCCACTAGCAGAATCTAAGTGAAAGGGGGAAAAAATGTTTGTGGCTGTTGGAAACTCTTCCCAGTTCACACATAAAGGACATCTTAAGACAACATCATCACATGCACAGAGAAGGAGTTCTCTCAAGGCTGATGCTAGTTGGAATGAAAGTAGCCTTTGACCTTGGAACAGGCCAGTCCCACAGAGGCCCTTCCTGTCTCCTGGTGCCAAAGGGAATAGTGTGGGTGACACTGGAGCTGCCAGAACTGCAGGGCCTGGGGCCCTGTTGTGGGAACTGCAGGATTTGAACTGCTCTTGGGGTCTTGAAGTTGAGTTTATCAGGTATGACTGAAAATAAAAAAGTAGTGGCGGACTAGAGCAGCTGCAGGAGAGAGATTCCCATTGACCTCACATCCACTGGCAGATCCATGGGAGTGCAAAGACAGCATTAACATCCTGAGCCGTAGGAATGCGTCGCTGCCTGCCAGGGCTAGCAAAGGTAACACTGTCTTCCCACCAACACTGACACCTGCCTTCCCTCCCTCCCCCAGCTTCTGATTTCCCAGTCTAGAATTTGCCAGCAGCAAAACAGCCAAACTTTCTGCCTTTGCCACCAGAGCAAGTGGGGAAAGGGAAAAAACGATTCATCCTTGGAGACACACAAAAGTCACCTGGACATGACCCTGGGTAACTGGGCCTGGCTGGCCCTGCCTGACCAGAGGGGGTTTGACCAGATGACCTCCAGAGAGCCTTGCCAACCTCAGCATCCAGCAAAGGTTCTCAGTGGTTAAGTGGTTGAGCAAAGGTTAAGTGGGACCTTCATTGTCATCAGCTTGCTACAAGCCTCAACAAGCCACAGCCCAGTCAGGTAGGACATGCTGCAGTTCCACAGCAGAATATTTTCTTGATTAAAGTTTGGAACCTGTTGACTGCCTCTCCATCCAGAGAACACTACTGGGGCCCTTTCTGTGAACACTAAGTTGCTGCCATCCTCCCCTGATTTCAAACTCCACATACGCATTCTCCAGATTTTTTTTTGTCAGACTGCAACTGTACGCGAATCCAGAGTTTGAGGTCTTTTTTTTTAAATAAAATTCTAGTGTTTTTATTGATGATGGCTTTTGTTTTTTTAAGGTGTGGGGCTAAGGGACTGAATCAAATGAATGTAACAAAACAAAAACAAACAAGCCTATTCTCAGGGCCAGTGAGTTGCAAATAATTTTTAAAATGCTTGTAATTACATCATCTCAATAAAAAAATTTAATATAAAAGCAGGAATGCCAAATTTGTTGGTGCAATCATTGCTACAAGGTTATTTCTTTTTAAGAGCCATGGTACCTAAGAGTATTGCACGTAGCAGCTGTTTTCAGTCAGGAAATGAAACCTCCAGGCTCCCCCTGCCCAAACACGTATGAGCAGTGCCTTGATCTTCCCTGGGAAGTGTTGTTCGGAAAAGTTAAGGCTGTCCCTTGAAATATTTACTTTGCTGTCTGTCCTGAGAGATGAGCCAAGTACTCCTCTAATGACTGGATGCATGTACCTGGTTCTCCTTCCTTCTCTTGGGGTGGACGTAGAAGAAAAAAGAAAAACCAAAAATGAGTTGCTGTGATGACTGATGCATCTTTTTTAGCCTGCTAAACAGCCCAGATCAAAGACTGTGAGAGCAAGAGGTTTTGAAGAATATTCATCTTTGCAAACCAGTCTAGAAACCCAGCATAGCAGGACTGTATTTTCAAGTGGTCATCCCTAAGCAGGAGGTGAGGGGAGAGCAAGATGAGGTGGCACAAACTGCTCCCTGCTGTTTCTACCTCCTGCGCGGTGGGGCTCCTGCTGCTTTTGACAGCGTGAGGCCTCTGGAGGGTTTCTGAACATCCCTGCTCCAGAGGTGCCACCAAAAGCCACACCAAACAAACACATCCCTGCTCCAGAGGTGCCACCAAATGCAACGACAAAAAAACACATCCTGTCAGCAGCACACAGCCCACAGCCAGTGCTCTCTGGTGGGAGCAACTCAAAGAATCACANAGCCACACCAAACAAACACATCTCTGCTCCAGAGAGGTGCCACCAAATGCCATGGCAAATAAACAAACACATCCCTGCTCCAGAGAGGTGCCACGGCAAACAAACACATCCTGTCAGCAGCACACAGCCCACAGCCAGTGCTCTCTGGTGGGAGCAACTCAAAGAATCACAGAATGGTTTGGGTTGGAAGGGACCTTAAAGCTCATCTCATTCCACCTCTGCCATTGACAGGAACATATTCCACTATCCCAGGTTGCTCCAAGCCCCATCCAGCCTGGCCTTGGACACTTCCACGGATGGGGCAGCCACAGCTTCGCTGGGCATACTGTGCCAGGATCTCACCATCCTCATAGGGGAGATTTTTTTCCAAATATTCAATAAAAACCTATGCTCCTTCCACTTAAAGTCGTTCTATCTTGTCCTATCACTTCCATGCCCTTGTAAAAAGTCCCTCTTCCACTTTCATGTAGGCTTCCTTCAGATACATCAAGCCTTTTTAAGGTCACCCTGAAGCCTCCTTCAAGCTGAATAACCCCACTCTCTCATCCTGTCCTCTTAGGAGAGATGTTCCAGCCCACTGATCATCTTTGTGGCCCTCCTGATCTCATTCAATAGATCCAAGTCTTCCATAGCAGGTTAAAATGTTTGGATCCCATCTACAGCTCAGGATGGCCCATGACAATCTGGCTGATGTGTGAGCTAGGAGCACTCAGCTGCTCCTTGCTCAATATTTATTTTCTGCTTCCTTTTATTAGTGTTTTTAAAACACAAAGACAAAGAGTAAGCAGTAAGCAAACCCCTTTCTGAGCCAAGATACCAAGCAAGAAGGAAACAAGGTGTGCTCCTCTATAATTCAGTCCCTCAAGGCCATTTTTCCTTTCATTTTAGGAGAGGAAATCCACATATCCTACACCTTGGCACAGCTTTCTTTTGCACGCTGAACAATAGCAAATGCTGCAGGTTGAAGGCATAGTGGAGGAAGTTCTCAGTGTTTTTGGCTATTGCTCCAGTGAGGATTAGTCTCAGCTAAAGAACTAGTCTTCAGTCTAGAGAATATCCTTTGGAGGCTCTGGGACAGAAAAGGCACAGCAATGCATGTCCAGTGTATCTTCCTTCCCATTTTCAAAACTGACTGAGCTGCAAAGGAAAGCTCCCAGGCCAACACCAGCACAGGGAGCATGGACAATGCAGAGGTTTGCAGACTACAGCTGCCACAAGCATGGTGGTGCACAGTTCCTCCATCCAGCTCCCCAGCATTGACCAGGAGAGATTTTGCAAGGGATTTTGCAAAGACCTTAGTGACTGTCCACACACCCTGAGGACTTACAGAGGCTGTTGACAGCAGGATTTTTTAATTATGTAGGAAGAAAGGTTTTCACTTCTCCCAGATGCGACGCCACCTTCGAGGCACAAGCAAACAAGAACATGCTGACCTCAGTCTGAAACCCCAGCAGCTTCCAAGCAACGCAGAAAGAGCCACTTAGGAAAGATGTGAGGAGAGAAAGGATGCACTGCCACAGCACGAAGCCCAAACCCAAACATTCTTCATTAATCACCTTAAAGAAAAGGTTGGTGTGTCAGTGTAAGTATTCCAACAGCACAGGAACAGGTGGATCTACCATACTTCAGGTCTGTCCATACTGGACTCCCACGCACCCAGGGATCTGCTGGTTACACACGGTTCACCCCGGGCCCCCCTTGCTCAGTTCTGCTGCAGCCTCCTCACCCATGCAGAACTGGAAGCTGAGACAAATTATATCCACCTGATGGGAGAGAGGTGCAGCTTCATGAGCTGCTTCAGAAGAAATGTCCCACTGCACAGTGCCATCCTGCCACACCCAGCAAGGGAGAGGCTGCGGCAGGAGGAAGGGAGGGTTTGCAGCCTGGTTCAAGCTTCCACCCCCCCAAGCAGCTCCTAAGGGCCCAACAGAGAGCCAGGTGAAGATGAACTTCCCAGGACCCACTTCCAAAATAAGCAAGGACATGAGGTGCCAAGAAATCAATGCCAGGGCTGCTAGAACTCCAGCATAAAATGTCAGACAGGACTGTGCCAATGGTGAACAAAATCACATCAGATTCTTCACTCTAGGTGTCCCTATCTGTTTTCCCCAACCAACTGAAAAGTTTTATGTCATTTTGAAGTCAGGGCAGAAAAAGAAGGGCAATAGCCTGTCTTCCAGTCTGCTCTTTCCTCAATTTGTTGCATTGAAAAAAGAGGAGCGGGGTGTGGATGCTCAGCAACCAGCTCAGCCCAAGCTGGGTCCAACAGTGCCAATGTCACCAGTGAATGAAACATCCTTTTTCCTCCTGCCCTGTGGCAGTACTGTTGTATCCCTGCTGCAACAGCCCTCATTTGCTCAGAAGGACAGCACTAACAGCGCTTAATGACCATCTTCCAGGGTTAGTCATCATAACTCAGGCAACCTGTCTACTTACTGACTGTCTCCCCACCCCTGGCTAGATGTCCAATGACGGGTAAGGCTTATGTTGTCACTTTGCAGGACACCCATTTCTCGTGGTTCTTGGCAGACTGGGGCAGGCTAAATGTACAAATGGGAAAGAAATCATCTGGCAATTGCTTACAGAGAATTGGAGCAGTACACCTGTTTACTGCAGTGTTGTCCATTTGTGAATAAAAGCAAGTGTGTGCTTCTCCGCCATCCTCAGTGCCAGCACAGGAACCAGGCTGAGATACCAATTTAAAACCAGGCAGATCTTCTTTGTGTGACTGCTCCGAGCTCGCTCTCACAAACTACGACCAACATTTAGGGGAAGAAAGGGAAAACACAGCACCCTCCCATAAGACAGTAGAGGTCGTTACGGCCAATATGGTCAGTTGTAAAACCTGCAGGGACACATCAATCTCTCTGCCTCCTGAAAACACCTCTGCATAAAGTTTCCCAACATCTCAAAGTGCTGGAGAACAGCCACAAGAGGAAGAATGATAACTGTTCAGGAATTAGAATTGATCTCCTACTGCCTGATAAACACTGTTAGCCTGGGGTTGTTGACTTGAAGCCAAGTTCTGCNTCATCATAACTCAGGCAACCTGTCTACTTACTGACTGTCTCCCCACCCCTGGCTAGATGTCCAATGACGGGTAAGGCTTATGTTGTCACTTTGCAGGACACCCATTTCTCATGGTTCTTGGCAGACTGGGGCAGGCTAAATGTACAGATGGGAAAGAAATCATCTGGTAATTGCTACAGAGAATTGGAGCAGTACACCTGTTTACTGCAGTGTTGTCCATTTGTGAATAAAAGCAAGTGTGTGCATCTCCGCCATCCTCAGTGCCAGCACAGGAACCAGGCTGAGATACCAATTTAAAACCAGGCAGATCTTCTTTGTGTGACTGCTCCGAGCTCGCTCTCACAAACTACGACCAACATTTAGGGGAAGAAAGGGAAAACACAGCACCCTCCCATAAGACAGTAGAGGTCGTTACGGCCAATATGGTCAGTTGTAAAACCTGCAGGGACACATCAATCTCTCTGCCTCCTGCAAACACCTCTGCATAAAGTTTCCCAACATCTCAAAGTGCTGGAGAACAGCCACAAGAGGAAGAATGATAACTGTTCAGGAATTAGAATTGATCTCCTACTGCCTGATAAACACTGTTAGCCTGGGGTTGTTGACTTGAAGCCAAGTTCTGCTAAATGGACAAAGTTTCCAAGTCAACCCTTCCTGGTGTTTGACAAGGTGAAGGGAAGGAACTGAAGACAGCTCAAACAAAGCAGGTATTGTTTCCAGTAGACTCCGGAAAGATGTGACTGCATGACCCGTCAGAAGAAAGTGAGGAAAAGAAGCAGGGGTGGCATGAAAGCTGCGGCAAGCAAAGAATCAGTTTGGATGATCATGGCAAGGAAAACTGGGGGTGTTCACCAAGGGAAACGCCAAGGTCAGTAACTTTCACTTGGCCAATGTGTGCTTGCAGGATCTGAGCAAGTCTCTACTCAAAGCCTTGCAGAATGAGGACTCCACCTCCTCTGTACCAAAGGTTAGTACAAATCTTCTGCATTAAAATGTGTCCCTTTCTTTCCATTTAACTCCCTCTTAATTCTGCTTCCTACCATTAGCTTTCATTATGCTTCTCTTCTCTAATTTCTGTAAACCATGGTATTCCCGCTTGTACACGGAGACCCTTACTGACCGCAATCAGTGCAACTCTTACTCTTTTTTCCAGTTAAGTAAGCAAGGCAGGAACTGAAGCCCCTTAGTGGCTTCCTGAAGGGGCTGCTCCTGGCTCAGAGAGCTGCAGGACACATCCACACTCGTTTCTTGGGTTGCTGACTNCTAATTCTGCTTCCTACCATTAGCTTTCATTATGCTTCTCTAATTTCTGTAAACCATGGTATTCCCGCTTGTACACGGAGACCCTTACTGACCGCAATCAGTGCAACTCTTACTCTTTTTTCCAGTTAAGTAAGCAAGGCAGGAACTGAAGCCCCTTAGTGGCTTCCTGAAGGGGCTGCTCCTGGCTCAGAGAGCTGCAGGACACATCCACACTCGTTTCTTGGGTTGCTGACTGGCCCTTTCCTGCAGGAAAGGCTCTAGAGAACACATTGGTCCCTTGGGAACTGGCTGATGTGAAACAGAATGGGGAAAGGGAGGAACACACATTGAGGTGTCTTTCTGGTCCCATGAGAGCCCAGGTAACCCAACAATCATGCTTCTTCCAACCCTCCAGTTAGGGTGGGAGGTTCTCTCTCCACTTGGGAATGACCCTGGGAAGACTGCATGCAAATACAATAGCAAAGGCATCCGCAAAAGAGGCTACCTGTGTCTTTATTTATTTTCAAAATACTCTCAGTGTTGGTGAATGCTCTTGGGAACATGCTGCCTCACAGATTCTTCCTCCCTGATTCACATCCTAGATCACTCCTAAAATTTCCATGGAATCAGCAAGCAAGAATAATTAATGGGCAGACAAATTACACACGGCCAGGACTTCACTGAGTAGTTAATTCACATAACTGAAATTTCCTCAACCTTACACAGAACAGGAGGAAAAGGGGCCAGAGAGAGCTGCCATCCCACAGGAACAATTTCATGCATGAAGTGACACCTTTGCTCTGCTAAAGCCAGTGGAAATTAGAGCTGTGTAAAATCTGTGCAACACAGAGATCTGAGCAGTACCCACAAAAAATATCCTACCCAGGAAAAATTGAGGGTTTACTACAAAAGTAAAACTTAACCCTCACAGCAACCTTCCCAACAAAGTCACTTCCTACCCTGGAGTGAAAAAACCCCAAGAATTTGTTTTGCTGGTACTTTGCAGAGACCTGTATTCAGTGCTAACAACTATCAAATCCCACACACAGATGAACTGACAGCACAAAATCAGCCTCAGACCTAGGGCCTCTCAAGGACTGAAGCATCCAGGGTTGTCAAGTCATGTATTTCCCAACTGGAAGAGTTTCAACAGAAATAATTTCACAGCAAAAGGCTGTTGTACAAAACAAACGACCCACTTCAAAAAAACAAGCCAAGTCCATCTCAAGACTTAGGAATCTATGGTCCAACTTCCTAAAGGACTGGTTCACCAACAGTTTTCACTGAAGTCAACAAAACCCATGGATTTTGCATGAGAAATGGCAGAGGGAGAGAGAGAGACTGAGGGCAGGTCAGTCCCAGCTGAAAAGCCAGCAACAGAACATGGCCACGGGTGTGAGAGGCAATTGCGAAAGGGTAAATGGTTATCCAAGAGACTTTCACAAAGAAGGAAACATTTTTCATTCAGCCGTAAGTCTTTCAGGAAATTATTCGTTTTCCAAATGAAAACATTTTCTTTAAATTCAAAACAACTGTTTTTCTCCCAGCTTTTGTTTACAAAAGAGGGAAGTGTTTCAGCTCTGTCCTTTTTCATCCTTCCTCCATAAAATGTCAACCAAGCCTTGTGTCTTGGGTTGGGAAGTAATTAAAAAAAAAAAAAAGGTGTTGTGAGGCTTTGTTGAACAGCTGCTGCTGCTGCTGCAGAGGGGAAGGGGAAGGGGAAAAGGGGAAGGGGAAGGGAGAGAAATTCTTCTCTCCTTCGCCTGTTAGCGATGGGCACAAGGCTATTTGTAAGGAGCTCATTAGAGCCCAAGGCTTACTGCCAGAAAAGCAAAGGGGAAAATCAATTCATTCACCTCTTCAAGAGCCATTTAAGCAGTCCTAATCAGAAAACAAGCATCTAGTTCACTTCTACTTTTTCCACCTTGATTCTTTTTATGTAAGACAGATGCCTCCTGTGGGTCGCAGCCACATGTGGTCTGTATGCAATGAGTGAGCAATTTCCAATCCTCAAAATAAATGCCCTGTTGTCTTTTGCTCTTTTGATCTCCTGTTTCACTGCAGTGTTGCCAGCATCCCTAGGAAGCCACATGAAAAATTCACAGGCTTTGTGCTATAACTGAGTCTCTCCCTAAGTCCAGCTTTGCCAGGAGTGGGGACACCTCAGAGGTGACTTCTGCTCCTGTCCTCCACCAAACTAAGAGCTGTGGTAATAATGAGACCAATCAGGCAAACAATTTGATTGTAATTCAAATCTTATGGATACTGAAACAAAACAAAATTGAAAAAAAAGCACAGGCCTTGGACACAGGAACTACCTCTGAGTGTGCTGGCTGCCTTTTGCCCCTGTGAAAATCGACAGTGTCTTAATATGTAACCAAAGTGAGAACATATTGGTAAATCCATCCAATTACAGGAATGAATGTGCCTGTATGGGAAAGAAGAGGTGTCAGCTCAGGGGCAATCGTGAGCAGTTGTTACAAAGCAGCAGGAGACAATACACTGCTTCCAGGAGCACCTGCAGAGAGCAGAGGAACACACAGCTCCACCTGACACTATCAAGGGGAAAAAAGGATAAAAACATAGTAAAGAACCAGCTTCTCAGTTCTTTCTGCTCCTGCTACATGTCCTCCAGAGCAGCCAACACAACCTGCCTCACCCTAATTGACAACAGGGAGTCATTTTTCTCTCTGCAGCCTCAGATGTTAGTCTGGTACACCCAGGTCCTCCCACGTACTCCCAGCTCCAGTCCTATGGCAGTGGCCACACACACTGACCTGGTGAAAATAACCTGCACAGGAGGAAGCGGCTGGTTTTCAGCTCCTCGGTCTGACTCACTGCCCAATCACACGAGCAGCAGTGCTGCTGTAAGACGGATAGTGGGAAAAAGCATCCCAAAGTGGGGAGAGGAGCGGGAAACCACAGGCCAGCTGGATCCCTCTTGGGCCAGCTCTCTGTGGCCATCTGCTTCCCATGGTGCTCCGTGCTGCCATTCCCTTTTTGCTTTCTGACATCGAACCCAAGCCAACACACCCACAAGTATTTTCACTTTCAAGCAAACCAGGCTGGAAAACAGAATTCCTGGGGCACCGTCTTTGCACGCTGTCAGACAGCATGGCTGTCCTGCTATCTGCACTACAGAAGAGCTTACATGTGCACAGCTCTCTGAGGCTTTCAGCTGCAGCCCTCACCACTTACTTTCTACCTCCCAATGACCTCCCCAACTGCTCTGTGCAGCCATCTGAGAGTAACCCAACAGTTTTGTTTCAAAAGAGTCTGTAGCTCCACTGTTGGGGGGTTCCTGGCTGGGCAGAGGCACGAGAGCGGGGTAGAGGAACACGGAAGACAAGGAGCATTTATGGGACACCCAAGTTCCCAGAGCCAGACCCTGCTGTCTTTCACTGGTGCTGCCCCTTTATTCACCCGGGAACACCATGTATCTTCAAACAACGCTGTTGTCTGCCATTGGTGGCCTCCCATGTCAAGACCACCCTGTTGTGTAGGCTTTAGAGAGAAGCCCTATCCTTTCCAAGATAAAAATCCACCGGAGAGAAAGTTCACTTCAGTACACGTTATATCTGATTATCCAAAACACTGCACAGTCTCCTGGCTGCTTCCTTGGCAGTGTGACACACACTTCCAGCACCCTCTCGTCTTTGATGAGGAGCTGGCCACAGGAGTAACCACCTCCACACAAGATTGCTGAGATTCCCAGGCTCTGAAATCCCCAGGATATTCACTTGCCAGCTCCCACCAGTATTTTGATCTTTGCAGGCACAGTGAAAATGAGCTGGGGAAAGACGATGGGTGTTGCGAGATAGGTGGGTGTTGCTCTATTCACAGAGACCGAGGTACTTTCCTAATGTCCCTGATTGCCCCTGAGACATTTCCCCTCGCCTTGAACCCTTCTGGTCCTTTCCTGCCTGGTAAACTCCAAAAAAGACACTGAGGGGATTTTTTGTCATTTAGCATCATGTGAGGAGTCGTGAATTAATTTAATTTAACTCTGCGAGCTGCTTTGATTTCTTTTACATCTTTACACAAGCACGACACTAGGTGCGCAGATCTTTGCTTGCATTGATAGTCAGCAACTTCAGAGCCCTACAGAAAAGCACAAATGCCTGCCAAAGACAAATTGCTTTCATTCTCTTGCCTCCCCCTACAAGGAGGCAAGAAGGATAATTGCAGTAGGTGTTGTATTCCCCACCCACATTTTTTTCTCACTGCCGAACACATTGTATCAGGAACAATTAGAAGTTTTTTCCTTGTGTGGGCCCTCAGCCTATATATAAAATGCATAAACATTTTTCTTCTTTAAAACCAAGCAAAACAAAATCCCACCTCCTATATGGACTCACTTTCAGGGAGCCAGTTCAGCTGATAAAGTGAGGAACTCAGTGGGATAGCTACAGCCACAGAGGCAGAGCTGATCTCCCAACCTTGGGAAAGGAGCAAAGGATGCTCAGGGGCTGTTCATTCCATCAAGGAGACAAAGACAAAAGGAGAAAGAGCTTTCTGAAAGTTACAGCTGCACACACTCACTGCAAAAGGATTGCAGAAAATCCAGCTTAGATCTGCAACTGCTGCTGCTTCTGCCAGTGGTGGCGTGTTGTTCCCCACAGGACCTTCCCAGGAAGCAGGGGTCTGTAACTCAGTGTGATGAACTGGCACAGCATGACTGAAACCAGATGGACACTGAACACCTGACCCCAGACAGGAACTGGAACACCCATTACCAACTCAGCAGCCATCATCAGCATGAGAGCCCAGCTAAGATCAGAGCTTGGCACTTACCAGGCAGACTGAGAGCAGTAGGTGGTGGTTGATATTTAGACATTCAGGCAGGTGCAGGCCGTGCCTGTCCAAAGCAACATCCTCATCTAGAAGAGGTGCTTCAATCTCAGCTGTGTCTTGGGATGTCCAGTCCAGACAAGGAAAAGCACTAGGCATAATCCTCCATAAGCAGATGCAGCAAATATTTCAAACAGCAGCTTCATTTTGTTTCATGCAGTCATTTTTTAATGCTGGTTAGTGCTCAGACCTGTCCTGCCCTCCTGATCCCACTAACCCCCTGTCCACAACACAGCAGGACTTCACAGGAGTTCCAGGTACCAGCAGCTGAACAATAGGGCTGGGATTTCATTCTTGAGAGGCCCAACTGGAGTCAGTAACCCCAGAGCATGGGGCTGTAGGCTGGATGTGAGCTGCCAGGGACCACAAGGGGAAGGGCTGCACTGGCTGTGTCCAGCGGGGGGTGAAGCCAGAGAGGCAACATTTAGCCCCAGCACGTTACCCAGGATCCCCCAGGAAAATTGCATCCCGTGTGCTGACCCAGGTCAGGTTTTGTTCAGGACCAAATATGTGTGAGATCTGTATTCCAGAGCTACAACTGTGATGAGGTGGAGCAGAGAGGGCAGAAGCCCTTGCTGGCTGCTCATGTGCACCTTCAGCCCCCTGCCAAGGGCTGAGCCCAGCAGCCTCCACCACCAAGCTGCTGTGCCTGCCCCAGGCTGTGTTCCCCTCACCAAGGGTTCTCTGGGGTCCTCTGCATCTCCAGCCCTCAGCCTCCCACCCAGCACTGCTGGCAGCAGTGGTGGCCCCAGCAAGAGGCAGGCACCAATCTATCACAGTGGGTTATCACTTTCTCGCCTCTGACACAAAAATTAAATGCTCCCCACCTTGCCGCCAGCAGCCTTAACCACATCACAAACAAGGAGGAATCTACAGAAGTATTCAAAACATCTGGATGTTGTTGCCACCACGGCAATTAAATCCATGCTCACTTTCTCACACAGTGCCTGGGGGGAAACCGACAGCACAGCAGGGCAGAGGAGGACATGCCGTGGTAATCTCGGCTTCCTCAAAGCCCAAATCCGTGTTGCAACCTCTGAAACCACCCTTAGTGGCAGGCCTTGTCCCAGGAGCCTTGTCCTCACTGTATGGAGGGGAGGACAATCGTGTCTTTGGAGGACAATCCATGTGCTCATGAGGGACTGCAGTGCCCAGGGCTGCCTCCCAGGTGCCCACCTTTAGCAGCCACTGTGGAGTTGGGGCAGAGCTGAGGAAGGGGAACACCCCCCTACTCATGGCTGGCAGAATCATAGAATCACAGAATATCCTGAGCTGGGAGGGACCCACAAGGATCATCGAGACCAACCCATGGCCCTGCACAGACACCCCTCAATCCCACCCTGTGCATCCCTGAGAGCGTTGGCCAAACTCCCCCCAGAGCTCTGGCAGCCTTGGGGCCGTGACCATTCCCTGGGGAGCCTGGGCAGTGCCCGACACCCTCTGGGGGAAGAACCATTCCCTGATATCCAGTCTGACCTTGCTGTGACACAGCTCCAGCCGTTCCCTGGCTCTGTCCCTGGTCCCAGAGAGCCGAGCTCAGCACCTGCATCTCCTCTTCCCCTCAGGAGAAGCTGTGACTGCCATGTCTCCCCTCAGTCTCCTCCAGCTGAACAGACCAAGTGTCCTCAGCCGCTCCTCACACGCCTTCCCCTCAGGGCCCTTCCCCATCCTCGTGCCCTCCTTTGGACGCTCCCTAACAGTTTAACGTCTCTCCGATATTGCGGCATCAAAAACTTCGTACGATATTCCAGGTGAGGCTGCCCCAGCCCAGAGCAGAGCGGCACACGGTGCTTTCAGGGAGCTGCGCCGTGCCAGGCTGCCCTCACGGCTGCGGGGCTGCGGCTGCAGGAGGAGGCCGGGCAGGGCTCCAGGGCGGGCGGGTGAGGAGAGCCGCTCGCAGCGCTCTCCCCTCACGGCCTGCCCGGACAGGCCCGCCTGCTCCCTCCCTGCCCCGGTGCCTCCAGAGCCGCCTGGGGGCCAGCGCCACCCCCGCGGGAGACCGCTGGTGCATCTCCATTCCATCAGAAAAAACGGAGCTTTTGTCACAACGCGACCGCTCGGCAGCGGTGCCTCGGCTTGGTGGCATCTCAGAGGGTGAGAGGTGAGTCTCTGCCAGTCCCTTGGGCAGCCCAGGGCAGCTGCCCCGGTCCCTGCTGCTTGCACTGCCTGTGGCTGGCCTGAGGGAGCACCTGGGCTGTCCTAATCCCTTGAACCTGTCCAAAAAAATTCACTTGGAAATTCCTCATCAATACCCACTTCTATTTTCTGCATCAGGCACACAACAGAAAAGAAACTGTACAAGTATAAATCATTCGATTGGCCGCATTTTGACATCCAATCTTTTCTATCACCAAGTTTCCAGTGAGGAAGTTGAGGAGAACAATAACACCACCTTGAAGTCAGGTAGGAGATTCCTGCTGGAGCTCCCCAGCACTTACTGCCTGTTATCCTTGAACAAAATCCCAAGCCAGCATCCAAATGTAGCTCATCTTACCTCCCAGTCTCTCACCCTTAGTTTCTTGTTGCTTTCAGTGCCTTTGGACGAGGCACATGCTCTCTCAATTATCTTTTCAGCAGAAGCTTCTAGTTTATTTGCAGCCCTCAAATACCTTTTTGTTCCAGCTGATCTCATTACCTGGTAGAAACATGCTCTTTGCAGCACAGGTGAGCTTGGCTTTACATGGATGTGTGCTGCTTAATGAAACGGGGCCCTGCTTACTCACTGGAGTTCCTAGAAATTCATTCAGCAGAAATAAAGAACAATTTGACAACTTGGCTACCAGACTACAGGCTGTTGGCCAGTTTACAAATCAGTAACCAACCAGATGAGACTAAAATCCTCTGCCTGGGTTCAGCTGGATGAGCTATTTTTGTGGATAGTGTATTTTCTGGGAAAAAGCCATTTCAGATGGACTGTCAAGAACTGCAAGTTCAGGTCAAGCGAAGCAAAGAGTTCCAGCTGAAAACAAGCAGAAAAAAAAATTTGTAGCATTGAAAAAGTTTAGTCTGGCATCCCTGAAAATTATTTGTTCCAAAAATGTCAAATGGAAAGTTTTTGCTTTTTCACTTCAGGATGGAAATTTTCATTTAAAGATTGACCTAATTTTCTATAAGGAAGATATTAATTAACAGGAATAAGAAGTAGCCTATATCACTCTGGATCATGTATAGCATTTCAAGATAATAAGACATGCCTGGCTTTCTTTTTTAATTTTTCAAGGGGAAAAAAATCCTTTGATTTTTTGCCTTGAATCAGCACTTCTCCCAAAAACTTGCACCTTAGCCACTGAGCAAAACTATGACCACCTGCCTACTGGGTGTTGCAAATGCTAAGAACAGCTCATAGCACATCTTCAAGACTACTATTTTTGGTGTGCACAACCAGGACCACAGAGAATTTATTCAATATATCCAGGGACATAGGATGGGCAAGGAGAATAAGAAGAACACATTTTCCTGGAATATAGTAAGTATGGCCGTCACTGACAGGGATCCGTTTTCTCCAGCTAATTTAAGGCTTAACTCTCATCCCAGGATCCATCTGAGGAACATTTTAGAGTCACAGTATTATCATGGGAAAATTAACATGGGAAAATTAAATGCAGAGAGGTTTTTGAGCTGTGATTATGTAATAAGCAGCCTGAAAATTTGGGGCGCCTGTGCTTTCGGCTGCTCGACTTTAGATACCCGCAGCCTGATTTGCATGAGCATTAACGCACCCAGAACTCCTACTGAGATCAAAAACACAACTCAGTGCCTCTGCAAAAACAGGTTGCTGGCATCCAAAAGCATAGGCACATGCATTTTTCTCAAATCTGGGTCTGCACCTCTCATCTGAGGTGCCCTCTGAGCCAAAAGCAGATTTCAGCCTCAGCAGCTCCTGACATAATTCAACCCAATTTCTATCTCTACAAAAATCCCATAAAACCCCTCTTAGAATTGTGGAGAGAAAATTTATTCCACTGGCCTCTCTCTTTGTTTTGCACTATTTTTTTTTTAAATCATCCTGATTTGGGCCATTTCTTCTAGAGCCTAGAGGCACTAAAATTGCTCCACAGCCATTACAGGCCACTTACATGTGCATACATATGCCCAAACACAAAATCAGTCAGTTTATAGGAGGTACCTGGAGGTCTCACCGAAGGAAGTTGAACAAGAACCCATTCTGTCCATGGGTAGGTACTGACCATCCTCTGACCATGCTCTGCAGCCCTGGGGTTATCACTGCCGGAAAGCTGCAGCAGAAGGAGGTAAATGCAGACAACGTGCCATCAATCTGTGGCCAAAAGAAGGGGGAAAAAAAGCTCTTCCTGCTTTTCTGACAGCAAGATGGACTCCAGAACATCAACTTCGGCGTCAGCTGTCTGCAGTGTCTACCTGTGGAGTTTTGCCTTTTGGAAGGGTTGTTTCAAGTGGATGGAGCCGTCTCTATTTGGCTTGGAGAAGGAGCACACATTGCCAGAGCTTGGAAAGGGCAATGTCATGCCCAGGGAGCAGAACATGCTAACAGCTTTACAGTGACTGGGTTCCATCCAGCTGTGACAGAGCTGCTGGGTACCTGCACTCATGTGCTTTCTGTTTCACGTTCAACACCCTGGCATCAGAGCAGGGTGATACATCTCGGTTCGGCAAGTGCTCTCTCCTTAGGAGGAGGGCAAAGGGCGAGAGGCTGAGTGCTTGCAGAGGGTGAGGTACACAAATTAGCCAAGCAGATTTCATCTAGCCTTGTTTTCAGCTCTGATCTTCATCAAACACAGCTTGATAGCAGGCAAATTACTGCAGCCCAGGGAAAAGTCATCACACTGGGACGGCAGTGCCCGGGGCAGCAGTGCCAGGTGCGGATGACGCTGCAGAGGGACCGTTTCTGAAGATGCTCGGCAGATTTGCACCCTTTGTGTTTCTCGAAGGCAGCATTAAAAGCCACACTTCCCTGTGGAAGAGCAATGACGGACAGAAAGCCAGTAGGGGGTGTTGAGCAGAGAAACCTAGTAATTTATAAAAGCAGCTTAACCCAGGTGGCCACAGGTACTCTGACAATCTGTTCTGGGCAAGAATTGTATTTCCTGTGAGTGCTTTCATTTTGTCAGTCTGTGTTTGAAATCAACTTTGACACAACCTCAGTGACAACGGCTTTGAAGTCTGAACTAAATGTGTTATGGAGATCATTATTCATAACCACTCAGATGGAGAGGGAATATTTTCCTTTTGAAAGGTCCTGCCAAACCTGTCCTGTGCTTTGTTTACTTTCAGAGGCACCTTGGTCATTCCTTAGGAGGAAAGGGGATGAAGGAAAGAAAGGGCAAAAACAGTCTGGCAGAGAACAGCCTTCCAAAATCACAGATCAGAAATTCAGTAAGAAAGTACAGGGACCATTCCAGCTGGAAACTGCTGCTTTGCGTGGACACCAAGCAGTCTTGGGCCCACCTCTGTGACACCTTGGATCTGTTTCTATTTCACAGAGAGTTAAGCTGCTGTACTTTGTAGGTCAGTGGTTCTATTTGCAGTGGCAAGGTGCAACCCAAACAGCGAGTGTTTACATACTTGGAGAGGTCAAATCCTATTCAGTCCCCAGAGGGTGCAGCAATCATTTAGGATTTTACAGTGCGGGGATTGGCAGGGTTGGGGTTGCATGCATACAGATCCACAAAAGCTTTGAAGATACATAACTTTTACATAGGAGTTATGAGAATGAGTTCTGGCTAAAGTCTGTGTAACAGTCATTTCAAATGCTCCAGGCCCAAATCTGCTCCCACTAAAGTCCCTGGAAACACTCCAAGACAGCAAGGCAAGACCCTTGATTTCTGTGCCTACCCTTTTTTTAGTGCCTTTCCTCTGTTCATTTGTCCTCCACTTACAGCTGCTTTTTTTCTTTTTCCTGTCTGACCATTTCTGTCGTTGGGTCCAACCAAACCTTCCTCTGGCACAGTGTCATTCCTTAAAAGTTTGTAAGAATTTGTTTCCTGAACTCATTATCTTTCATTCCCCTTCCCCTTCCTGTTCCCCTTCCCTTTCCTCTTCCCCTTTCCTTCCTTTCTCAGGCTTTTTAGTATCACAGCTGACCCTTCTACCCCAGAATCACATTTGGCATGACTCCAAATGTGTCTTTCCTTCCTGGTGGCTGCTTCCTGCCTGCCCACTCACAAACACTTCTCTGATGAGCATCACATTGCCTCCTGCTGCTCTCTTCTCTTTTCCTTCAGTATCTCTTCTGCAGTTCTCTTTCCTCCACTTCCATCTCTTAAGTTTATTTGTTCCTGAGGATCCTTTACACAACCTCATCTCATCTCCTGTTCTTCCTTTCACATCACTCCAGTCTCTCATCCTCATCTCCCCTCAGTTTCTCTCCTCCTTGCTCCCTGTGCCTGCCTTTCTTCACTACACACATAATTCCTCAACAATTTCTTTCTCAGAGAAGAAGCTGAGCATAGAGAGGAAGGGTGATATTTTTGTTATTATCCTCAGGGGGATATATTTGTTACCTCAGTTAGATAAGTAATCTCCTTATGCAATTGGTGGAGAGGGGTAGAACAACTTAGGAGGTTTATTAGATGTTGTCTTCCTTTATTGACTCTGTAGGGAACTTAACTGACTCCACCTGATTTAGTAGCCTGAAATTAATGAAGTCACATGAATACCCCCTGCACAATCTCACTTTTGTTTAAGTTCATGTGAAGGAGAGAAGGAAGGACAAAATATCAATAACACAAGAACAGTATTTGGCACTGACCAGGCAGCCTCAGCTCCTGACATACCTGGTAGGTGCCGGTGGAGTGTGGGGAGTGGCAGCTTTTCAGAGGTCTGAAGGAGAGGAAAATGTTTTTGCAGATATCTGGGAGGAACGTGTGTCAGCCAGAATGGGGTTTTGGGGTGTGACAGCCAGGTCACCTTTGAAAAAGGCCCCTGGGAGACAGATTTGTTTGACAAGAAAGGTAGGGCCAGCAAAAGTGGGGAGGAGTCATCCAGCAAAAGCAAGCAAAGAGATGAGCAATGTAGTGGTCAGAGCAAGGAGCCCAAAAAGAGGTTGATGTTTCGGAGACTTGAGAGGATCAATGTTGCTGGCACCCAGGATGCTTCAGTAAAAGTGAAGGAAGGGTGGCCATACCAAGGTCCCAAGGTCTAGGTTTTCACTGTGTTGGCAGACAGACAAGGAGATGCTGGATTTGAGAGATGACACGCAGAAACCTCAGGAATGGAAAACAGCTTGGATGCTGGAGTCCAGTAAGAATGCTGAATCAAAGATGAACAGCTTGCTATTTCAATTCCTCACTCTGGGGACCTCCACAGACCATCTGTAGACCTGGGTACACCTCTGATATTTCCTCTGCTTGATTTCCTATGCCCCCACCAGGTCTCGGGCTACAGCTGCTCTTGTAACACTTTGTATGTGCTCACTGAGGACAGAGCTGAATGGAGTAAGATCCTCCATCCGTTTCAAAGTCATAAAATATTGCTCTAAACAGGATAATGGTTAGAAACCTATTCTTTAGCTTCTCTTTTTTTTTTTTTTTCCACTTTGTTTGCCTTGACAAGCACGCTGAAAACCACCAAGCAGTGGGGTGAGTGAAAAGGAATATTGGTCTGGGACAACACCAAAGCTGGAGGACAGGAGGGTAGGCAGCTCAAAGGCTGTGCACCCTTTCACAGCTGATGTCTTTATTCTCACTGCCATATATTTATATCTTCATCTTTAGATGACTTCCAAGGCTACTAGCCAATATTCTCTTAACAAATCCATATCTATCCTTTTTACTGACAACCACTTGCAGCTCTATTCATTTCACCCACATAGAAGTGTTAGATTTTCCTTTTTCTTTAAATGAAGAAGCACTTGCCAAGTCCAGCTTTTCCCCGAGATCTGATGATATGCAGGGCAAGAATGGTGGTGGGAGGGCTCTCAGTACTCTCACAGTAAATAAACATGGGAATTTTCCAAACCAGTTAGGAGCCAAATAGGTGCAAGAAGACAAATACCATGGAACTATGGACATTTCAAGAGAAAATCAGCCTTTGATCAGAGACACAAAATAAAACTAGATTCTTAAAAGTTTCCCAAGGTAAGTGTTTTTCTTCCAATCCCACTATTTTCCCTCCCCCTCAGCAATGTTATACAAGCACCTTGCTTTGTCAAAAGTACAAAGCACTTGGGAGAGGACAATGCATCCAAAGTGACTCCAGAATAAAACAAGAAAAACCTTTCAGGACAAGGACTTGTGTAGGTGGGGGCAGAACACAAAGCACAAACAAATGCCCTGTGAGAGACTAGAGGAGAAGCTGCTTTGAATGCGCAGAAAGGAGCCCTCACCCTTTCCGAGGCTTTCTCAATGTAGCTGCAAAGCTGCTCTCTGACTTCCAGCCCTGTGAATTTCCACTCCAGCCTCGCTGTTTATAACCAGTACACAAAGCCCTTATCTCCCAAGCGCAGCTTTAGATTATAGAGAGGGCACGCCGTCAAGAGAGACTGTCAAGGCTAATGAGCACAGGGTTAACCCAGTGCTGCAGCAAAGGGACACCTCTGCAGGAGCTGCTCCAGGCTGGGTTTGCAGCACAGCCAGATGCACATTGCTCTCTTTTTCCGCTCTCCCTGGTTAGCTCCTATTGCTCTGAAGCTACGGCTTGACCACCTGATCTCCGAATACCTCAGGCAACACTGACAGCCTTGGGAGCTCACAGGAACGCGGTGCTTGCTGAGCGCCCGGCGGGATGGGGAAGCACTTCCACAGGTGGGAGGGGCGTGCTTTGCAAAACATTGGAGCCGTGAACTCTNTGAGCGCCCGGCGGGATGGGGAAGCACTTCCACAGGTGGGAGGGGCGTGCTTTGCAAAACATTGGAGCCGTGAACTCTTTTTTGTCGCGTGTATAACTTTCTGTTTGTCTTTTTGTAGGGATAGCACGGCAGTTAAGCGTTCCAATCAAACGACCAGGGCAATTCATTCTGGCGGCCAATTTTAATGGCAAATGCGAGTGGCTTCTACAACCCACGTGGGAACTTGTAAAAGCCAGGTGCCTCCATGAAGAACATCGAGCTGCTTCCCAGTGAAGGAACATCGTACTGAGGTGACACCCACGAATTCAACATGACTACCTTCTGCCCTGTGTTTTGGCATTATCCACCCAGAAAATGGGATTTTCCAACAAAACTATTGTTTATTCTGAGAAAAAAAGCCTCCCAATCCTCTGTGCTCTAAGGTTATTGCTTCACAGCACAAATTAGGAAAGGTACAGTTGGTAGAGTGGAAAAAAAAGAACCTTTTGGGAATAAATTGGTCTCTCATTGCTATTAATGAAAGGCAGCTTAAGACGGTTGAATGTGGAAATCACAAACATCCTGGTACATATTTTCCCATTCATATCATACATTCAGATAAATTGAAAGTGATCTTTTGTATCATACTTCCCCCGCCTATCCAATGCAGTCATTTCCCCTAATAAACTTCCTAGCGCTTTGTGTGGTCAAGTGTTAGATGTCCCCAAGGAATGAAGTTTCCACCACTTCCTTGCAGGGCATTGCACATCTCTCCATCGAAGAGATTCCTGAGATTCAGTTCAATGTTCCTTTTATAGAAGCATTCCCATTACTCCTGATTATCCCCCTGCAAACATCCTTAAGTAAATCTGTTTAGCATTTACTTTTTTCTAACACTGGCGACAGTTACCACATTCCCTCTTTGTCATCTTCCGACTACTTCATGGTGAAAAATGTAGGGATGGCACATTCACAGACAACCTCCCCCCTGTTTTTTTGGTTGTTGTTCTTGAATCCCCTCCAGCATGCCTCTGTCTGCCTAGAAGTGCAATACACAGGACTCAGGGCAATATTTCACATGCTCTGCCTTCCCACATATAAGAGGGTGCCTTCCCACGCATTGCCCACTTCTGCAGCTTAAGAAACACCACTTCCAATCAGCTAGCTGCTATCATTCCTACATCTCCTCAACACAATTTATTCCTACTGCATATTTGAGTTTCAAGTTGTTTTTCTCCAGTTTGCTTTTTTCCAAGTTGGAACTTGTATTGTTGTTTTCCAGACATTCTTTAATCTCTCTTGAATTGCTTCATATCACTTTCCTGTTTATAAGGGTGTTCACAGTCTTTCCCAGAGCACCACTGATGTGTTTTTCACTTCTTTAAAAAAAAAAA
>VYZR01043144.1:0-12673 GCA_013400675.1 Oxylabes madagascariensis
CAGCATGCTGCCTGGAGAGCACAGAAATGTGTCCTGGGCAGCAAAATACCAATCGCTCAAAAGGGACAGGAAAATGTCAAGAGAGCAACAAATTGGGGGCTTCTTGAGAGTTTTTGATTCAGAGTTCCTGTTGCATCCAAGGGTGCTGCAACAGCCCAAGTAATTTGTTACATGGGCTCCTCACAAAATTAATTCCTAATATTTTTCTAGAGAGAAAAGCCAGTTCTTTCTTCTCTCTTACCATACCAGGTGAGAACATGCTAATTTTTCTCAGGCCTTGGAAATAAGCATGTTGCCACCAGACTTCTTTTTTGACCCTGTGGCCAAATCTGTAAGAAATGATGTTGTGACAATAGGTTTGAGATTTGGCAGCACTAGCAGCTACGGGAACCCTGACAGTGACGCCAGTGCTGATTTTTGGGGACAAAAGTCCCTTTCACGAGAGTAGATAGGTGCATATATCACAAGCATATTTCACCCACAGTTACACAAACTCTGTCTTCACAGGCATGATAATTTCATGAAGGATGCGGAAGAACAGAGTACGAATAATAATCTTAGGTCTGCTTTGCATTTCTGTGCTTTTGTGATGATGCTCCTTGTTTCCCTGCCATTTGCAGTTCACTTTTTGCCCTTACTGTTTCCAGTCTGAAGGTTTTTCTAACTAAAGGTATTTAGTGCATTAAAAAAAAAAATTGTCCTTAAAAATATCAGCTTGTTTAGCAGTTTCTAGAACTCGGGGCTGATTAAGAGCTTGCTGCTGAAACAATGATTTAGCACGAAGCTGCAGCTGGTGTAACAAGAGAACCATGCCACGTATTTTAACCTTTACTGGGGGATTTGCCACATCTGTAAGTAGTAATTCACCACAGATTTCTTCCCTGAGTGCTGTCATAGATGGAAACATACGGCCCAAAACTGCAAAGATTGTCGTTTGGAATTTCAGATGAAAACTCTTCATAAGGACAGAGGCTCTGTGCATTCCCTTGTCCAAAAACACATGGAACAAACCAAAAATAATTTTAAAAGCACAGAAATGCAAAGCAGNTAATTTTAAAAGCACATGAGCGTTCCTTGCTCTGACAGCTCCCCCCTCACACAAAGCTTGTCCAGCCCCAGCTTTGCAAATGCATATCCCTTCCTTTCCAGCCTTGACTTGGCAGCAGTTTTTGTTGGCAGGATGCTGTTGCCAAGGGAGACAGAAAGGATGTGCAGCTGGCTTTTCTTTCACCTGCACTTAGTGCTGCTGATCCTATTCGTGTTACTGCAGAACCTTTGGCTTCTAAGAGACCTACCATCAATGTCACCGGACCTTTTGAAGAGTTTTGACAATGACACAAATAGCTGTGGCCTCTGATGAAAAGCTTAAAATAGGACCTTGCCAAAGAGAGGATGCAGTTGGTGTCACTGAAGCTAACTCAAGCCAGGGTGCCCATTTCCCAAGTACTGATAAGAAAGGGGAATGGAGGATTCAAAGCCATCCTAAAAAGATTTCTGAAAGCTCCCCAAACAGTGAGTAACTTCACATATCTAAGAGTTACATGCTTGGTCGAAGGTAGTCGTGGCTCTGGCAGGCAATTCACTCCATGCAGAGGCTGACTAGTACCTCAGAGAGGCACCTCTCCTGCGTGAGCAAAAGAGGTCACATTGAGGATGATGAGTTTTAACTTGATGTCCATCCTTCAGGTGATGAAAACTAGCTGAGAGGAATCCCACCTCATATCCCTCTACCTATTTAGATTGCATCATCATAAAGCAAACCATAAAAGGGATAAAAAAAAGTGATGTTTGAAAAGGCGACATGCAGTCCCTGTATTGTGATACTTCCCAGGAGATGAAATCCCACTGCTTTGCACATTCAGAATCGGTTTTTACAGCACACCAAGTGAACAACAAGCTCTATAGAGCAACACTAGATTGGCATAAAGAGTGGACTAGAACAGGGCCTGACAGCTTTTCCATGGTGATGCATTAGGAAGCATTTTTCTTTCACATATTAGAGGGTAAGTGGGCAAACACTAATTCAGCTGAAACTGGAGCTGCTGCCTCTCAAAGAAACAGCACACTACGGATCAGCTGCTCCTGGCCCCTGCAAGGCAAGATGTCTGCAGCCTGCTGAACTGGAAAGTGGTGGGCAGCATGGGGAAGTAGGAGCCACTTCTTCATGCATAAACCTTTTTCCAAAAAACATACAGCTCCTGGGCCTGCTGCATTTCTTTCAAAATCCTTCCACTTGCTGTTGGAGGCAACCAAGTCCAAGGCATTTGATTCTAGCACCAGATGATATGTCTTTTCCAAACCTAATTTCTTCAGGACTAAGCCTCTAGCTCTAAGTAATTTACACTGATTTACCTATCCATCAAGGATGCTTATTCTGGACTCAGGAAACTCTTTTATTACAGCACAGTCATTTCAACTTGTCTTTTCTAAGGAAACATTTAAAGGAACAGTCTATCTATCCCCTATCCACCCTATGTTTATCTTTCCCACTAACTCCTGATCTATGGCTGATTTCAAATATTGTAACACACTGTCTAACAACTGGTGAGGTGTAGCAGAGCACCCCACTTGTGGATCCCTCTACTTCGATGGCGCAGACCTTCTTCTCCTCCACTTGCAAAAGCTGTGCTTAAATTCTCCAGCTGCAGGTACAGAAACACTGATATTGCAGCCAGGAGGGATGCTGTAGTTATGCACAGGCTGACTGACTTCTATAAACCCTGAAGGTATTTCTGTCATTTCATCTGTTCACTGAAAGCAATTTGGATGATTTATTACTTATGCCCTCTTCAAACACATTATTACTTCGAAGTGCCTGGTTATCCTTGTGCTTGATCTCCAATGAGAGCTGGTAATGAGGAGCTTGCACTGATTTGTTATATGAGCAGATAAGACACAATTAGAAAGTAATTACTGTATTTACCTGCAGGAAATATATGATTTTTTGATCATTTCCAGTTGAAGGAAAAGGGCCACTGCCTCAGAGTGAGTAAATGGGCAGGGGACAGGGGAGGATTGAGCAAATTATTTACAGTCCCAGTTTATCACATAGGTAAGTGAGAAGCAAACCAGGTCAGGATCAAGGGAGTCAGCATTTCTGGTAAGGGGAACTGGGGACTGGTTTGGGAATACAAAGGGTCAGATGTAAATGGAAATTATTCCCAAGATGGATTTGGGATATAATAGGGAGTGAAAGTTTCCATGTCCAGATTTTCTCCTGTGAGAATGGCACAAGGATGTAAGGTTGCACATAAATCAGCCAGAAAGGCTGTAATGTGCTGCTTTTATTATCTGATTTTATTGTGTGCTGGATTATACAAGCTAGCAAGGCCTCTGGAGTGGATGTAAGGTTGCTAGGGAAAGAAGTGAGCTCTTACTTTTCATTTCTATTCGTCCTTCTCCAGACTAGAGACAACTTTCCTTTGGCTTCTGGGACAAAAATTTGTATGGCCTCTTTGCAGTCTTGAATGGAACCTGGCTTCAGCTAAAGCTGATTTCAGAATAATCTGGATGTTCCTCTTGGTCCATCCACACTGAGTCACATGGATGCTCTGTGAGCTACTCTCCAAGGAGCTCTGCTTATAGCCAGAGGGGGTCAGCAAAGCCCCAGCACAGCAAAAAACCAGAGGTGCACGCCTGGAACTCCAGAATGTCAGAGGTGCATGATGCATTAGGACATACAAAGACAAAAGGGGAAGATGAAATTCTCTTCTTGAAAATAACAGCTGCTGGCTGCTGAAGAATGGGGGTTTTGCTCCATTAGGTGAATTGTAAGATTGCACAGGTATGGATTTTTTGCCATGCTTTGGAGCTGGATATTGGTCTGGAAGGAATGATGGTTCAAGCTGGTGTAGTAAATCATATGTACTTATAAGTAAGGTCACAGGAGGAGCTGGCTATAATTTCTGCTAATGAGAGCAGGACTCCACTGCTTGTATTTCACTCAGTGTTATTGCTTCTGAATTTGATTCAAGAGGTGGAGATATGCAATATCATACACAAGGAACAGAAGGATGAGATGACATGGTGACACAGAGTATTTGATTAGCCAGGGGATGAGTAATTTAAATGGAAATACATGTGAAGTTAGGAAAAGGATCTCACTTTATAAAAATCTGCTCTATCAACTCTGCAGTTCATTCACCTCTGCAATTTGTATTTGCAATTCAGCATGAATGCAGTTACATAACAAAATAAAATGTTTCACCTTTCTATGTGAATGGCCTCTTTTTACATCCCCATTTGCATTAAAAAGAAATAAAAGATCCACTACCAACTGTGTGTGTGCTGCTTTGGAATGCTATTTTGAACATGTATTGGTCTTGTCTTTTCACAGGAATTGCATGGCTGAAGCATCATTTACATTCAATGATTTAAGTGCTCATACTGGACTAAAGTCATCCTTCCTTACACATGATGGGCTGGCACTTGACACCATTGACATAGAATAACTGCTTGGAATTATAGCAATAATAATGTGCAGCCACCCTATTGCAGCATTATTCACACAGTACTTTACAGGTAAGTTTATTTGTCTCTCCTTTCTGGTTAAACTTGACTCTATTTATACTCAGGAAAGAATTTACCCATTTCTGAAATGTCATCACCTCCACACTTAATTTTATTTTGGAAGGAAATTGGACTGACAACCCTAACAACTTCTGATTATTCACAGAACAGCCCTTGTGAAGAGATTAAGTGTACCAGCTTTTCCATGTTGCCCTGTCAGCACACAGCCCTTCGGGGATCTTCTCTTGATGTGAAAGTTAGCTCAGCCTCAATGCTCATTCATCCTTGACTTCTGTTTTGTTAATACCAGTTATGTTGTTGGTGATATGACGTGGACATCTTATCTCTCTCCTTTCCCCTCCAGAAACTATACTGGGAGCCTCATTTCATTTCAGTCAGGCTATAACATAGTTCCCAAAGCACAATGCTGTGGATGGGAGCTGGCATCAGAAGGCAAAAGAGAGCATGGCTGCTCTCCTATCTCTCCCCTGCACCATCTCCCTTCCAAGAGCGGCTGTGCAAAGCTGTGCGGCAACCTTGGGTGGCTCCTGAGAGCGCACCAAGTGCTCAGAAACCTCTGCCTTTACAGTATATGGGTGTCCCCTGCTGTGAAAGCACTGCAGGAGCCAAGTCCTGGGGTGCTTGTCCTAGTGCTTTGCAGGGAGATGTGCCTCTGCCCCGTGACCCACCTGTGCAGCTCTTGAAAGTTATTGATTTTTTTTTCTGGTGGAAATGCAGAAATACCAGCCATGGAACAGGGACATTCGATTTCTGGTAGTGTCAGTGCCTACTTCAGCGGTAGCACCTGGCTTCACTGCACTGCCCTTAATATGTGAGACTGCTTGGGCCTCAGAGAGGGCTAGAGATTTGCTGGCACTTCGGCAACAAACTTCCAACACAGCTGTGAGTTGTTTCCTTAGAAACAGTGCAAGTGCAAACATACCCAGAGGTGCGTTTGGAAAGACAAACTCATCTCTGAAATAGGTAATAACATGTTTTTACTGCCTACACTGCTCTTTTCCAGGCTTTCCTTGGTCTGGACTTAATTTATTAATATGCAAAACATAATCTTGAAACTAGGGCACAGTGGAGCTGTTGACAAACAAAGAACTTTCTGTTCAAGCACTTTGAATGAACTACCATTAAACATCACTCTGAATCCTCACCAGATAAATACTGGAAGAGCTGTGTGGCAGTCAGATGTTACATTCCCACAAAATGCAATGATAATACTGACATAAGTGTCTTGTCACACTTTTGCCTTATGACATTTCCCCCCTCTCTCTCTTTTTAAGCATTCTCAGCTGTCATTGTACCCGAACAGCAAAATCACTCCCACAGTACAGTGCAGTCTCAGGATGTAATTCTGTTTGGAGACAGAGCACTAAGTGTGGCACATCAGCGTTAAAGCTGCAGGAGAACATTAGTCCTTGCATTAGCATTAACTACCATGGCTAAGAGAATATATTAGCAAAAGCCTTAGCAAAGGTCAGGACACCAAGAGGAAGGAATATCAAGAAGCATTATACAAAGGACATAATTTGAAGTGCAGAGTTTCAGCCCTGCTCAGTATGAGTTCAAAGGACTGGATGGAAATAAATAACAGAAGGCTTGCTTGAAGTACCAATTCCAGGACCATAGAGAGTAGTGTCAGGAAAAGTCCCCTGGGACTGATGGTGGCTTCTGCTGCAGCAGTGTAAATCCAGGACAACTCCTGTGCAATTAGGAAGATTATTCAACATACAAATGACGCTCAGAGGAGAACAGAGGAAACACTAAGTGGACCTGAAGAAGTACAACACAGCTGGGAGTTGAAGACCAGTGACCAAATTAGGAGTAAGAAATAATATTAAGATTAAGGGCAATTAAGAATTGCAAGAAGTAGTCAAAGGAGTGGAAAGGCTCATCTTTTGCTCTCTTCAAATCTGGGTGGTGGGGGGGACCATCTGAAGCCATCCTGATAGCTTAGCATAACCTTGGTTGGGTGCTTGGGTGCTTAATGTCCCCTTTTACCTTGCTTGTTGGAAATCAGTGTTTCAGTATAGGAGATTCTAATAAAACTCAAATACTTGCATACCAAAGATGTGTAAAACAGCTGCTTAGCCCAAGATTACTCACAAACAGTAACTTGTATACAGTGGCTAAAAACAAGTGATCTGGCGTGAACCAAAGTCAGTGGCTGAAATCCCTAAGACAACGAGAAACCTGCCTAAGGTTGTATCTTCATGCAATCAGAATCTGACTTCTTGTTTTGAGTGCTGCCTCAGAAAGGCACTGGAGCGAGAGCTGCTTCCACCTGATGTTGGTGGCATCACCCACGTGCCAGAAGTGTCATGCATGATCACACTTTACCGAACTGAGACTGAGGTGGGAGCAGGCAGATAAGCAGGGAGAGCAGCAAAATTGACGTGTACCTCTGCTCTAACAGGCCTAAACCACAAAAGAGCTTTGGGGGGATGTACAGAATACAGCTCTTTATGGAGATACATTACTCCCCCTTTCCTCTGTGCTTCTTTACTGTGTATTTATTCAAAAGTGTCTCTGGTGGGAGCTGCCCCCGCATGCTCACTCACTGTCAAGTACATTGCCAGAGACACAGCAGCACCTACAGCAATGTTTCTATTGCATTATAGCTATTTCCTGAAGCTGACCTTGGGTCCAAGATGTTTATCAGACATGCAATAAAACGAAAAAAGGAAAAAATTACACAGCAACAGTTTGCAATGATTTGTTTGTGAAGGTGCTGTGATTTGAGCTTGCAAATTACAGGCAAGCACTTTGTACTTGCTATGGCAATAGAAAGCATCTCTTACTCAGAGCTCCATGTCAACTTCTGCCTCGGTCTAAATTAATGCTTCCAATTAGTCCTGTTTTATTGTGCATCCATCACAGAACATTCACTGTCTGGGCTTTGAACAGTACAAATCCATATACTGGTAATTATGAAAAAATATGTTTTTTAAGACACAAATGTTCCATATTTATCAGCAGCACCTTGGGCACTTTACAGGCTTTTTTTCTGACCTATTTTCTGTTTCTACAGTCAGATTCATCTTTGGGTTTGGTTACTAATTGAAGTTCAAAGCCTGTATAACTCTTTGCACTGGGTCCAGGCTTGGCTAACTTCATTTTTTCAGCATGTCCCTTGAAAAATCATCAAGCTACCATGCACGTGTCTACCAAGGCACTAACTGATCTTCTGAGCTACGTGGCACATACCATGCAGGAGGAAAAAAAAATCCGGACTTATTCACTGAAATTACATCATATTACCTAACTTATCCAGTGCTATTTCCAAACTTTCCCACTTTTCCTATGTGAAATCTTTGGCACATGTGAAAAATGTATGTGGAACAGTTTAGAAAGAACTGAAAGGAGGGAAGAATGTGCCTAAGGCACAGACCAAAATTATGGCTCCCTAATAAACCTGTAGTTTTAAGAGACATATAACTGTCACAATAATTATTTAACAGGGCTAAAACATTTCAGGTTTGGAGTCAGTCCAGAGATGATGTTTCCAGAAGAGAGGAGGAGAAGGAGCGAGGCAAGGCCCAACCCTGAACTGAAACAGAGGCAGTGCTGTTTCTGCTCACTAACTGGGGTCTTGGGGGCAGCTGGACACAAACACCCTTTCACCTCTGGAGCAGCTGCTCTTGGCAGAGCATGATCAGAAGGGGAATATGATGACAATTCTTACAAGCTAGTTTAAAAACGATCCCTGAAAACAAAAGAGAGATTTATTTTTTTTTATATGCAGTTACTGGTAAGCAAAACATCTGACACCAAGCTTTTATCTGAGCAGGAGATTTTAGCTGATTCTTTACTGCCCAGTTACCTATACAGCATCTCTGGAGGCACAGGAAGAGCACAGCCTCCCTCAACAAAACTCTCCTGATACAAGAGGACTGTCTGTATAGCACTGAGTTATCTGAACAGCTCTATCTTGCTGCCTATGATGGACCTTGATGTGAGCGTAGGACAGGGATGGGGAGGAAAGGGAGAGGATGCAGCTGGAGAGCTCTGCTGCATTGTATCTGGAATGGCAGCGAAGAGATGAGCCCAAGGGCAGGCTGAGTCACTTTGCAGAGAGCTGCTGTGCTTCACAGCTGCTTGAAAGGGAAACATTTTAAATCTTGCTCCCTTTGTGGCTCCCGAACAACTGTCTGGTGAGAAAGGGAGAGCATCAAAAGCTCTGGCGCCAGTTGCACATTGCATCAGGGCTTTCTTGCTTGCTGCCATGCAGCCCATATGGGACAAAGTCAAGGGAGAGCTTAGCAGGGATGAAACCAGCAGGTTGCAGCAGAAATTATTCTTTAAAATCCTTTAAGTTTTAATGAAGATTCAGATCTTTTTCTACAGCAGGCTAAAACTTTTCCTATGTGATTCCATAAAGGTTATTTAACTCTAGAGGGTTTTAATTATTCACAAGAGGTGAAGCTAAAGAGCTGGTGAAACACAATGCTCCAGCCACGTGGATGGGTGGATGGATGGATGGATGGATGGATGGATGGATGGATGGATGGATGGACGGACGGATGGATGGAAGCGGTTCATTTGGTTTTCCCAGCAGCAGGACCCGTGGGATGAGCAGGTCCCACCTAACCCTTCATTTTCAGTTCCTGGCCCAGGCAACACACGTATCAACTGTCTGGCAGGCTCTGTAGAGCAGCAGACCTGACCTTGAGCTCGTGTGAGTCACCTGGCCCTACTGCAACCCAAAGAGCACTGCCAAGCTGGAGCCATCCAGGGGTTGGCTCTGCAGCTGGACGGCTGCAAGGCCAGGAGCACTCTATCATTACCACACCCTGAGAGCCAGCAGTGCACACTGAGCCCTCCAGAGCTCCAGTCTTATCTTGGTGGCACAGTCCATTAACAGGATCACGTCAGTGCATGCTTCTCCCTGCACCTCCCTCCTGAGACAGCGCTGCCACTGGCCTCAAACAAATGAGCAGACTGCAAGGGGGAAGAAAGGAAAGGGAGGACACATGTGGACAGCAGAAAGGGAATAATATTTTTAGATGGTAGGACAAAATAACCAATTGTAATCTCTGTTTAAAAAAAAATGATTCACCCATTCATTCATTCATTCATTTGTTCACAGGCATGAATATGATCAAACTCACCCTGCACAGACTAGGAGTTGCTGGTGGCAGCTATGCAAATCCATTCCCAGCAGGCACCTTGAGGGATGCATTTACATGTCTTTTCGTGATGTGTGTATGACTATGCTGAAGAGTTTTCTCTGCCCCTCCTGTGCACCCACAGGCACTAGTATGTTACAGCAGCAGTTGTGAGGGAATAAGTCTGGGCATATCAGTGTCAGTTACAATTAACACACGCATTTATATTTCATGTTTATATTTTGTTTATGTTTTTATGAATAAACAAATTGGAAAAAAATGCAACCTAATGTAGTTAAGGTCTTAGCTCCTTTTCCAGTATAGATATCAAGGTCTTTCATTTGTTGGAAGTTAGAAAAAGCTACTGATACAGGCTGCCCAAGAAAGGCAGTACTGTGAATCAGATGGAGCACTCTGAGGTGGGTCTGAAGTATCCACAAGCATCATCTCCATTAGGAGAGGAGATAAAAATCCAGGCACTTGAGTCTCCTTATCAGTCTCTATTATAGTCCCTGAGCAAAATTACTCATTTGGAGGCCTTACCTCTACATATGGCAAAATCTTCTACCATGTACACATGGCATGCAGCTTATGAATATAAAATCAATTTAAAAGGATGCCTCCTAATGCAAAGTGAAGACAAACCACATTTGCTTCACCCCAAATACATGTCATGACAACTGACACTCAGCTGAGGTGTAAGAATGGAGTGCTCTGCCTCCAAACAAGAGGTAGAATCCTTTTGAATTGGGTGAAACAGGGCCCTAGCTGACAAACTGACCTCAGCTAGACCTGGAGGGCTTTGCTGAGGGACACCTATCAGACTAAGCAGAGAATTTTGTGACATGAGATGTCAGGGGATGGCTGGGTCATTTGTGGAGGTGTCTTCTGATGGTTTAGGAGTAGGAAGACTTGATTTCATAACAGCTGTTCATTTGCGGTTTGCCTGACACAGCACGTGACAATTCAATAAAGGCAGGAGCTGGAAAAATCCACTTTCTGTAAATACATTATGGGTTTAAGGGGTTTTAATATGTCTGTTCCCTTTAACGCTTTGCATTCTACAGTGGTTTTTCTTAGGTCAAGAAGCTTATTTGAAGATGAAGGGGCAGATCTGGTGGAATTTTATGTGGAATTTCACACAAGTGCTCAGCTTGACAGAAACAACAAAATTCACCCAATGAAAAACCCAAGTCAAAGGCTAATTCGAACTTACTTGATGGATTTATGTGACCGATCCCTCAATGTTTTGATGAGATGTTATCCATACCTGTGTTCTGGGTTTCTAAAAACTGAAAGTTTGTCTCTCTCTACTGCCACCAACATGTCAAGCCAAAGCCCAAAAACGATACTTGAATTCCAGCATTAACTCTTTACTACTCCCTGGAATGGGTAAGATATTAGGGAAATCCCTGCAGACTGCAGCCTTAGAGAATTGTTCTAAGGAAGGAAAGGAAGAAGGAAGAACAAAGAAGATATCCCAAGACAGGGAGTAGGGAGAAAGACAGAGGAAGTTAAAAAGGGGACAGAATAAAGTAAGAATGGAAGACGGCATATTTTCTTACCATCTTACTGGATGCAAGAACAATGTTCAGAATAAATAATGTTATCTGAAAAAGATAATTGCTTGTATATGGCAAAATCCTCTTTCTGACCATTGCACAAACCTCCTATTGATATGGCTGAGATATTTACTCCTTGCTAAATGAACATTACTTATACTTTGGCCCAGAGTCTGGCGTCAGAGTTGGAACTGGGCCCTTCATGCAGAATAAATCTGACATTCCCCCCTTCAACCTCTGTTTAATGTTCTAGGAAAAATGAAATTCTTCATCAATATGTACAAACTGTGCCAGGATGAGCTCTGCCCTCAGACTGGCATTTCAGGAGGGCTGTGTTGCAGTTTTTCAAAGCAAAATTTGGCCTTCAATTCTAATTGCTCCCAACTCTAGAAATATTGATTTTCTTCAGCCATGAACTGTTTTCTCCTTCATCACCAAGGTCTATAAAACAAGCTGGGTTCAAATTTCCTAGCGTCAGCTCTTCTTGAGTTATGAGGTCAGAGAAGCTGCAACCGGAACAAATAGGAATAGCTGGTGTCTCTTCACGCCCACATATCATAAAAACAGCCAGGCTGCTTTTGCTGAGAGTTCTCAAAATATTCACCTTTAGACTGAGCCATGCCTCAAAGGTACATTGCTACCTCTCAAGAAACTTTCTTGAGAAAATTAGGAACAAGTGAAAACTGTGGAAGAGCCTGGAAAAAGAAATGGATCTGAAGCAGTGACAGTGGTTTTTGTTTCCACAGAAGTAATTAACAATTCCCACACCTCCATTATAAGTTAGCTCTGGAAGAGCCTACATGCTCCTGAGTGGGACTTTGGCTTTCTTCTTTCCTAGAAGAGACATTTTTGCTCTTAGCATCAGATAATCATAGGCTGTTTAGGGAAAATTTAATCTGTTCCTTATGTCTCACAGACAGGAACCCTGCCAAGATGACTATCGGAAAGGTGTTTAAGGCTTCCCCCAGATCCTTGCTCACCGCCTGCTTTGGCAACCCCATCTCTCAAGCTGAACCCTGAAGCCCAGACCACAGCCAGAACCATGCTCACAAAGCCTGTCCAGGAGTTTTATCATCATCTGATACATTTATGCCTTTCACATTGAGAAATGTTGGTCAGATGAGGAACCTGCTCCATGTTAGGCTTTGCAGGGACATTGTAGTCATCTGGTCACTCTCCGAGGAACACTTCTACCCATGTTTGCCTTCTGCAGCTTTGATAGGATCAAATGAGATTTTTAAAAGTCTGAGCCACTGGGAGTAAACCCCACAGCTCCAAATGTGCATATCGGAAGGTTCAAGGAAGAATTTGAGTTGAGTGCTTACAAACCAACTTGTTTTGATGCATGTGAGATACACAAAAACAAAAACAAAACAAAAACAAACAAACAAACAAAAGCTGGTTTACCTTTAGTCCCTTTTTAGTTAATTAGTATTTTCAACTCAGTACTTAGGTACTGGAAAAAGCTGATTTTGAGATCGG
>VYZR01043144.1:12691-30656 GCA_013400675.1 Oxylabes madagascariensis
GTTGGTCAGATGAGGAACCTGCTCCATGTTAGGCTTTGCAGGGACATTGTAGTCATCTGGTCACTCTCCGAGGAACACTTCTACCCATGTTTGCCTTCTGCAGCTTTGATAGGATCAAATGAGATTTTTAAAAGTCTGAGCCACTGGGAGTAAACCCCACAGCTCCAAATGTGCATATCGGAAGGTTCAAGGAAGAATTTGAGTTGAGTGCTTACAAACCAACTTGTTTTGATGCATGTGAGATACACAAAAACAAAAACAAAACAAAAACAAACAAACAAACAAAAGCTGGTTTACCTTTAGTCCCTTTTTAGTTAAGAATTATTTGCACTTGAAGACCTTCTGACCAGCCTAACTGCATGGACATCCTTAGCCAAAGGCAGTGGTTATGAAACACCATGTAACTACCCCATTTCACACGTCATTCCCTGGGACAGGGAATCTCTAGTACAGCGTGAAGACGCTGAGGACATCACGCGGGCGACCATGTGAAAACATGTTATTACTCAGTGTCACACTGTCAAAAGCTGCAACCACTCACTGCTCTAGTGAGCCATGAATGACTTGTTTTGCTCCTTCTCAAGCTCTCCTGGCAGACATAGAAATACTAAGACACAAATGCCCATATCTTGATCACCAGAAGGAAGGGCCACTGAGATGCTGAAATTCATTTGTTATGGTGATGAAGGGCAAGTGCTGTGGGCAAAAGACAGCTATTTCTCAAGGACCCAGGTACCTACTCTACCATTTTTGCTTCATGCTCTCAAAACAAAAAGCCTGCATAGTCCAGCTGTGCCACCAGGCTTCCCACAGGTTCAATCTCACCCTAGTGCTCTGACAATGATCAGGGCAAAACAAGACACAAGGGGAAGCAGGATCTGCCCATCCATGAGGCACCTACAAGGTACTGAAATCATAGGGGCTACAGAAACAGAGCTGAGGGCAAATCTGGACCCATTATTTTCTGGCTGTTTTGAGAAACCAAGTGTAATAGTGCAGCTGTTCCTCTTCAGAAATAGGCTACAGTGTTTGCATGTTTACAGGGATTTGCTCCCCAAGGTGCATCACACAACTCCCATTTAGCTAAAGTGGGTGACCTGGGAATGCTGAAAGGTGGAGAGAAAAATTAATAGGAGGTTTGCCACTCAGACTTTCAGTGAGCATACAGCATTCTTATTTAAAAATAATAGGACAATAATAGTTATAAACCATCTGCAACTCAGCATTCAAGAAAACAGTAAAAATTTGATTAGAAAAACATTTCAGACCCTGAAAATAATGGTACACTGCAATAGTAGCAATGATTTTGTGGTACTGCATGTGAAACAAGTTACATTGGGGGTCAGGTGACCTGGTGTCTCCCCCTGCCTTTCCCAAAGGCAGGTGATTTAGCACAGGCTCAGCTGCCTGGGATGTGCACGTGGAGTAGCTGTGTTCTGGCCAGAACTAATCCTGGAGTGTGCTCTTGCTGCCCATACTGCAAAAATAACAGTACAGGGCTGATGTCTGCACCATAGGGAGTACTGATGCATCATTCAGGGTTAATTAATTTTATAGATCCACTTCCTGAACATGTAGTTAATGAGTCCAGAAACTGTAAGCACCAAGCCTCAAGCACGCCCTGTTGCATCGATAGACAGGCGACTGTGAAGAGCCAGGCTTGGACGTGTGGATGTTTCTGCTTTACTTCAGAAGGAACGGAAAGGCTGCATGCAAAGAACATCAGGGAACACATGGGAAGTCACCCCCCAAGCCTTGACAGTAGTCCTGCTGCCCTGCCCATCCCTGCCTTTCCAGGAGTTGCCATAGGAACCCTCTTGTGAAGCTGCAGAAGGGCTGTCTGCAGCTCCTGTGAGTGCAAGGACAGAGACTGTTGCGTCCCCACAGTGTCCTGTCCTCTTCCCACTCAAAGTGGGGCAGGACACGGCTGATCCAGCCTGCTTATGCCTCACTCTGACCCTGCCATCAATGGAGCAGAGGCTTAAATAAAGGGTCTTATTATGGGTGTTGCAACCAGGTGGCTTCCTAAGAATATAATAACAGATCTATTTGTCTGTCTACCTATCTATCTGTCTATCTGTCTATAACATATACTTTTTCATGTCTTTCTAGATATAAAAATAAGAAGTATAATATATGTACACCACTGTAAGGTATTATGTTGTTACAGTAATTCAAAACATTTGATGCCAAATTTCACTGTTGCTTTGCATAGCCAGACATCCTCCAGTTGATCCAAAACATTTTGATTAAACTATTTTGTGGAGAGAGAAGTTCACAGGCAGCATCTTTCTGGAGCTTCTTTTCACGCGCAACAGCAGCCAAAGAGGAGGTTGCAGTGGCACGGCAAACCAATCTCCCTCAGGCCTCTGCTCCATTTCTGTCCTCTAAAGGGTCAGAAGCCCTGCCGACAAGCTTTCTACTGAGTGATAGCTGGGATGGCAATTAAATAGCTGGAACATTTGTCTGCATGTACAGAGGGGGGCAAATAGGAAGGGAGGGGGAAGCTGTTGATATATAGCAGTTGTGTAGAGCAGTAAATATTAGCATTAATTTTGCTCATCACAACTGCACATTCATTACCGTTTTCCACATACCAAATCCATAAGTCTATATGTGCTGAGCCAGTGGCTTGCCATAGCAAGCAGCAAATAATGTATGATGTATCACCTCCCTTATAATGGATCGGTTATTTCAGCCTTGATGTGATGAAATAAATGACAGCAATTTTGCTAATACATGTGTTTTCTGCTCTTCCCCTCCTTTCAAATAGGGCAAAAAGGTGTCCTTTAACATTTAGAGCCATGGAAAAACACAATATGTATGATGGTAAGTGACTATAATGTAGTATGCCATAAACTCTAAGTACCATCTGGTTTGAAAGGAAGCTGATATGAGGTATAAAGAAGGTATTTTGCACACGACAGAGGTAATAAATTTGGAGTTTGCTGGAGGATTTAGACCCAACTGGAAATAAATCCATTGCAAATATTTTGAAGTATTGTATAGATACACTAAGAAAAGTTTCTGCCACTCAGCTGAAAGTTCTTCTGGTTCATCTGGTGATATTACAGCTTTACTTGTCAAATACTGATCATATCAATCCGTATTCTGTTTCAGACTGATGGTGGGAAATGCATGGCATGAGCAATGCATTGCATGAACAATGTTTCTACGTTCTCCTTTAAAATACCAAATTCAATAGCAAAGGATTGCTGGTTCATGTCATCCTTGCCATGAAGAATAAATTGGATTGGTGCATCACGGCCCTCTTCCTTCCCTATGGCCTGCTTGCCCATGCCCTGCTTGTTTATGAGGCCAAGCTGTGCCCAAGAAATTGGAAAAAGCAGCCAGAAGCAAGTTTCCATGAGCTAAGCCCACTACCAGCACAGGGCAACTGAAAGGCCTTGTCCCAAGGAGCTCAGAGCAATACTACCAGATACAGCCTGCACAAACCCAGGAGAAGCAGGTGCAGCTGGAGACTCTGGAGTTCAGTTCAGGACTGGGAATGCTGGCAAATCCTTAGGATGACATCAACCCACATTAAAAAACATTTGTGCTTGTTCAAGGCAAGATGCAAAGATTCAAGGCCTGATCCTGGGGCCACTGCCATCAGAGAAAGGATCTCCACCAATCTAAAGCGGCTTTAGCCAAAACCTTTAGCTTGGCTCTTATTTTGTACAAGTTCCTGTGCCCTACTTTGTCCCCAGAGAATGGCAGAGGCCCTGCATTGCTCTAATCCTTGGCATGAGCATAAAATCATGCTGGGAACCCAAATAACTCCCACGATGTGAGGACAGCTCTGCCCTTCGGCAGGGCTGGATGTTAAGCCAGCTGTTAAACACTGCCTGCAGCCAGCCGCACAATCTCCAGCTGCTGCAGCTGTCATCCCTCAGAGGAGAGGCACCACCTCTTCTGAGATACGTCAGCTCCCCCTACTTTTTGCTGGATTGGACATGGAAGTCCTTGCCACCCCAAGACTTCTTGACCCTCACTGGGTTATTATTTTTCCAGCACTCCTGTTGCTTATTGGGGGCTCTCAGTTCTCAAAGATTTATCAGACCAAACAGACTGTATCCAGCAGTGGTGGGAGTTGTTCCTGACGTTTATAATCCCAAATATTGCTGTTTTACATCACGGATACCTCTTTTCCCTGATGAATGCTGACTAGTCTCTTTCCCTTCTGCCACTTTGCTTAAGTCACATTTTCCCTTAGAGGAAAATGTGGCAGAGTCATGAACAGGAATAGAAAACTCTGTCATATGGAGAGACTAGGATGCAACGTGATTATCATGTTAACCAACTCACTGCCCTTTGGATGCTTGGCCCACATCCAGCACAGTGACATCAATCCAGTCCTCTGGGCACACGCCGCAAGTCGTCAGATTGTACCAAAATGTCAAGCAGTGTCCTGGAAGCAGCGGGCTTCCCAAGAGCTGATCAGCAAAGTGCAGCACATCTGGCCCTATCCATGCACCCTCAGCAACACGTGCAGCACTGCGTGGGGGCAGCAGCGCTGTTCACCCACCCTCCTGGAAACCCACTGAAATCACCACACAAACCACGGGGGCAAGCATACCCTACACAACCTTTTACAGCAAAGATTCGATGCAATAAGACAAAACATTAAATGGACGTCTGGCCTTGTCTCGCTAATAGAGACCTTCTTATTGGGGATTTCTTCAAGACCTTCCACAGACAAGCAAGTATTTCAGGGAGCCTTGCGTGCCTTGGCTTGGTAAATCAAGGGTTTGCAGCCATACAGACCACTGGAGACCCAGTAGCCCTGGCTCCCAGCAGGGGCTGATGAAATTCTGGTACCTGTCTGCAAGCTACTGAGATGTGACCCACCTGTAGTGGGCAAAGGCACAGACTGAATGCCCTCCTCCAGCACTGGGCTGCACTTTCCTGGTGCAGTCACACATGAGCTGGTCAAGATCCCAATCCCAGGCATCGTGTAGCAAATCCAGAGTCAGGACTTGGCTTTCACAGCAGCTTCCTCAGACTTGGTAGCAGCACAGCCACAACCAGTCTTGCCCTTTTAGCAAATGGAAGTTCATTTTGCTGCCAGATGAAGAACTATTTGCGGGTAGGGAAAAGACAATGATTATTTTGCAAAACCATTAGCCACTGAAACCACACAGCTTAGAGGATCAAGTTAAACATTAACCAAGGAGAGGGACAGGAGAATACATTTTGTTGATCAAGGGTCTCCAAAGTAATGAACTAGACTAGTTGTGCCATCTCAGCTCCATATTTGGGAAGTAATATTGTGTTCATCAGGCAGTGAACTACAACTTCAGGGTCGGTGACCACGGAAGCCCACCAGAGAGACCCCTGGGACAAGAGAACACGTGAGCTGATGAGGGAGGAAATACACTGATGACTCTGAGGAAATGATTATCATATGTATGTTTCTTCTGGGAAATCAATGAATATCTATGTGAACTATAGTATATAAACAAGAGCCTTTTCTGTACTCAGCATGGGCAATATTTTGGTGGAAATATCCCCTCGCACATCTGGCACCAAATAAAGAACACCTGCTTCCAATGCCACGTTGGTGTTAAGGAGTTTTATTTTATGGATTTTGGTAACAATTTCCTATCTAGTCTATCTTTTGTTTTCTGCCTAATCCATCACTGAAGTTACCAAGATGGATTTCCATAGCAACAGACTGTGAGGTCAGAGAGAAAGTACTAGGCTGGATCAGGCATCTGAAGTGGAACTGTGAAAAGGAAAGAACAAAATTACTTAGAAAAATTAACCATCATAATAGAGGGAATAAGGAAAAAAAAAAGAAAAAGATCAGATAATCTACTCCCAATTTGAAGACTCTGTTCCGTTTCTGACAAAGCTGTCACCAGTGAATACACCCTTGTAATACACACAGAAACCCATTTTGTCTCTTTGCTTCCTTTGAAGTCAACAGCAATTCCAGCAGGGGAAAAATATGGACATCCAAGGAATTGCAGGGGAATTCCCAATCATCAGGAAAATTTCTTGGTATTTCTTGGTGTCTTCTTGCTTAGTGAGAGCCCATCACATATTGTCACAGGCCTCTACTGAAAGAACATCTCCACCTCCACATATGGTGGGACAGACATGGAGAATTTCAACACTTTTTTTCTAACAGTGAACACGCCAATGCATTTTTCCTTTAATGCTCTTCTCAAAGGTGTAGTGACCACAGCCTAAAGCCGTGTTTAATTAGCTGTCAGTTGTTTGCTTCCTGGCATAGCCTTAATGCAGGCTTCTACCTCCTGACCAGGCGCTCCCAAGGGACCAGCTGCCCGTGCCCCCAGAATCCACATCAGACACCCCATAGAGACAGTGGAGTCAGTGGGGTGAGCCCAAAGATGGATGGCACAACTTCAGTGAGGGTGGGGGATGGGGGAGCGAGGTGGGAATGTAGATGTCCCCCAGGGATGCTGACATCCCTCTGGGGCCGGATAAACTGTCACACAGGAAGTTGTGCTGTTGTAGGAATGCTGGCAGTTTTCTCCTATTTTTAATAGGGTCTCCTGCTGTGCCTGAGATGCCATCACTGATGTGGGCCCTGTCATGTCACAGCAGCCACACGAGGCTGGTGCTGACACTGTCTCCAAACCAGTAGCTTCCCTCTCCTTCAGGCAACACCATACCTTGTCTGCCCAAATTTGTTACCGCCTTCCCCTTCCAGGTGATGGTCTAGGACCTGCAGTTCTTCAGAGAAATCCAATTAGGGACATTGTGCAAGCCCCTCTTCAGATGAAAGGCGCTGATTCATTAAGCTACAGGCTTGCTGCCTTTACCCAAGGAGCACAGCACGCGTTTCCCTCTGGCAGAGCTCCCTCCCCTCCTTCCTGCGCCATCAGCACGTGCTGCACATCAGAGGAGACAAGAGGCTTTAGGGTCTCTGTGTTCTCCACCCACAGGGGATTTTCCTCCCTTATTCAGGAAAGATAAAGGAGGCAGGCAGAATCAGACCCTGAAAACATTCTGGTGATGTTTGGAGAGGAGGGAGGCAGATAAGGAGAGAAACCTCTAGCGCTTATCTGGGATTTTTAATGTGACTTAAATTACTGCTTTTTTTCAACTGCTTGATCTGAGAGCATATTTGAGTCAATCTGAATATCAAAGAAATTCAGAAAGACGGTGGGATAAGGAGTAGGGCAGAGACTGACAGAAACATAAAGAAACCAGGAAGGCAGTCCAGAGATGATATTGCAGATAGACCAGATTAAAAGATGAAAAAAAGAGGTGATCTGCCTGGCCAGCAGGAAAAACTGCTCAACATAAATACAGGGGGGTTTTTCCCCACTTAATTTTCTCAGACATTTTAGGGGTTGTTCATAAGCCTATGAACTTACACATACTCTCTTTTTGTTGGTTGGTTTTTTCGTTTTTGTTTTCTGACAGTGGGTGACAGAAGGGCCATGATACAGTTTTACACCAAAGTACTACGGAGCAAGCTCTGCTTAAGACAGTTCCTTGGATTCACATTAGAATAAATCCAGAGCTTGACCTGGATCCTGGGGATGTGCACTTAGTGCACTTGGCCAGATAAAAGCATAAACGAAACCTACCAGATTGAATGACCCTCTGCCACCCTGAAAACTGAATAGGAATGTAGAAAACTGAAGTGTGCATGATGGGACAGGGAAGAGCTACTGAGGCTCACCACCCTTCTTCATGTGGCTATAAGAGGTGGCACATATTCAGCTCCTTGAAAAAGAGCAAGAAAAGAATGCCCACAGCCTCTCTGTAAAAGGACCACACAGAAGAGCTAGCCATGCCTGAAACACCAAACCACCATTGCTTTTGTTATTTTGNCAGGAAAAGCCCAGGAGGTATTAAGAGAGAGCATGTCAGCTTCACAGCATGTTCTTGGTCACTCTGATTCTATAGAAATCCTTCCCTGGGCCACAAAACCAACTCTCACACATGAATAAGGCCCACAGCCCATGTTTAACATCTAGGGATTAATCAGCAATGAAGGACAGCATTTCCAAAAAAGGGATGGCTGTTTGGAAGCCTTATTACCATTGGCTTAAAGAGAGTAAGAAACACTTGCAGCTGTAAAATTTTATCCATGCATTTTACATGTCTGTGTGTATAAACATATCTGTGTGTGCGCATATGTACATACATGTACACAAACAAACCTATAATTGGTATTTTCACACTCAAAAGTTCTTATACTGCTCCTACAATGTAATTATTATTCAATTAATTAAAATGTTTTGCTGTCTTGAATTTTAAGAAAGTGCATATGGTGGCCTGTATTACTGGAGAATAAAATAATCAGTGTTTGTTTAAGTCAGACCTAGGATTCCTCTCACTTTTCCCCACATGCTGTTTTGAGGATTACCTTTGCTGTGATTTCCTTCCCTCCCTTATTGAAATTGAAATATTCTTACTTCTGATTCTTCTTTCATTGCTCCTATTGTTTTCACACATTTTCTTCACATGGTCACAGGTACTTACTGTTTTTTATAATTTGCACATTCTCACCCATCTATAAATTGGTTGTCATAAAAGCTAATCTGAATTGCATTTTGATTTAAAAAGACATAACAATGTAATTTTTTCCATCCAGTATTCAGACTGGTTTTGCAATGAGCCAGTTAACAAAATCTTGACTTGCTTTCTGCAGTTTACAGGTTGGACTATAGCTGCATTTGGGGGGCCATTTTCTGCCTCTCAGTTTTGTTAAGAATCTACTCCAAACTTGGCAGTTACTGAAAAGTTGTGTGCTCTTCTCACAACTTGTCATCTTCCATCCATATTCAGGCATTCAACTTGGCTACTTCTTAAGGCTTTAAACATGTTATTATTGTCTCTCAAGACCCTTCAGGCTTTCATTCCTACCTATTGGAGAAATTTTGATTTCTGTTTATGTACTTGCTCATAATTTGGGTTCTGTTTCCAATCTGTCACTTGCTAAACCATCTGTGCCATCTGGAATATGCCTGGCCTCAATTTGGTGGAATTCTCTTCCTTATGAAATTCATGAGATGCAGCCTGCAGATGCTTTCACTGCTTCTCTGACAAATTTACTTAATTTGGCAGCTTTGAGGTTTGCATTTTTGTCAGTTTCTAGGCCCATATCTTGTTCTTATTATTGTGCCATAGATGGTGGAGGTATATCCAACATGGATACATATGGCATACGAGAATCCTTCCAGTTTCAACAGCTTTGACACACAAGTGAACACAAAGATTTGGATACCCAAGATCCTTATGAACCATTTTCTTTCTTTTGTGACCATAAAGTCACAGGCACTTGAGAGTGCAGGGATAAGGTAAGAAATTCATAGTTGTACAGAAGGTTACCATCTGGTTTGTATTTCAGTGGTACTGCAGATAACAGCATCTAGGAAGAACGAGATTAGCCAGGACACTGTCTCAAATATTGCAGTAAGATGAAACCACATCTTTGCCACCAGCAGATAAATCCTTCTGTTTGTGAGAATTTTTAGCCTCTGTGAGACAAAAACTTCCTAAGGATCTGATTTTGGTGCTTTCCAAAACAACTAGGTGGGCGCAGTAGGCTCACAAAGACTGATGAAACTGGCCAGACTTTTAAAGGATTATCTAAATGACCCCTGGCTAATCAATACATGCTGGCTCAACCATGGGTAAAATGAAGGCAAACAGGGCCTGTATGCTTCTAAATTTAACATTATAAATGTTACTCATTCTCAGCGTCCAGAGCGAAATAACTTACAAGAAAAAAAACCCCTACTTTTTAATTTGCTAACTCCTTTTCTGAGCCAAAATCAGGTCCTAGGAACTAACGTGTTGAGGTGATGAAAAAATTTGGTCCAAAGACCACAGTTCTAAAAAAATGGCCAAAATTAGTATTAGATTTTATGTGAGATAAAAATGAATTTTTCCATGTGTTTTCTCCCACATCCATTCAAACTGTGAGGTCCCTAGACAGAGATTACCAAATGTGAACATGTAAAATTAAGTATGTTAATATGTATTCTAGTACCTCACGAAAGTGAGGTGATTTCCAGGTGGTAGCCCCTCCCTAGCAGAAGTAATTTGGAGAAAATGAGAAAAGCCAGGTTTTGAAGAACTTCTGAAGCCAGATGGTACCCAAGTCCCTCCTGCTGTGCTTACCTGTATTTCTCTGTCACTCCCCCATGGCTGTCGGGGCTCAATTATCTTCGTATTACGGCATTAAACTAAAGTTTTGATGGTTGGCATTTATCCTGCTAGACTGTCATCACAAAATATTCAAAGTGAGCAGGTTGTCAGGGAGGAACCCTACCAAACCAGGTTGTGCTCTCCATTGAGAACGAGAGGACGCAATTCACAACAACCTCCAGTGAATCATTTCCTCACGGTTATCGACATTGCCAGACCGCTGGGAAAAACAGTACTGTTGGATAACAGCAAATAGAGAAAAGGAAAATAAACAGCCTTTGCTGGCTATGTTCTCTTCTTCAGTGTAGGGAGTCATGAAACTGTAGTTTGCATTATTAAACTGCAACCCAACCGCCACGGCTGGAAGCTCCCACCAAGATCAGAGGATCAACCCGACACAAGGTTGTGGAGGTGCTACTGTATTTCCATGTCCTAACTTTACTTCAGATATGTTGTTATGGTGATCACTGTTGTGTTTAGTAATGACAAACCACACAGAGTAAGGCTAAAAGGTGCTATCTGAATTTATACTTGTTAATGTCATTTGTGTAGAATACTCCTTTGGAAGACCCAAAGCACAAAGGTCTGGATTGATGCTAATGGGCAGCATCCCAGCAGGAAAACGATGCTTGCTTCATCAAGATGCTGGAAGGAGTTTGCCTGATAGCCAAAATCTCTCTCCTACTGTTTATAAAGCAGCATCTCACTGAACTACCCTGCTTTTTACAGCTCATTACTGAGCAGTCTTTTAAAGGGATTGGCTGCTGTTCAATTTCATGGCTTCAGAGTTGCAGAAAAACACCTTTCAGGGTGTCTAACCTTCCCTCCAATCTCATGGCTACTCAATGTGCTAGGTAATATTTCACTAAATCTCTCGCTCAGAAAGTTAAACTTCGTTGCTGCTGTGACAATCCCAAGTGAGCAGAAAATCCATCTATCCTGTGTACTGCAAGCAATTAGAACTGTGGCTGCATATCACTCCTGCAAAGTTGTTTGAGTCATGATTTTAAACATGAAATGGTTTTTGGTGGATTCAGCACTCGGTCTCTGAATAATGCAGTCTATAAATGGAAAGTGCCTTTAAAAGAAGACTTTTTTATTCTTTACTGTTCTCAATCAGTGTTCCTATAATTACAAAACAAAGCTGGTAACTCTGTGGTTCATTGCACACTAAGATTGTGTTGACAGGAATCACATTGTTTATGTTGTAACTTTTTAATTCTCCTAACAATTTTTATGATTCCCTTCAAACAATGTATCCCTCGTGTACTTGTATTTTTACTTTTGATTGTAGGCAATTAATTTTTATTACCATAAAAAAGCCTTTTGAATTTTTTTTATTGTGAGGTTGTTCTATTTATCTAGTCATTAGCCTGTGATGAAAGTGACACCTCTAACGGCTCAGTCAAAAACCTTCCACTGGCAACACACAGAGATCTGCTCTGACGCATTAATCTTTCATTAGATTACAGTTATTGTAAAAGCTGGCATTCAATTGTTTAATAGGTTTTCTTAATTCTAATCTTCTACACTCTAAAAAATAGCTAGAGTTAGATGCTAAAAAAGGTCTGAGGCTCTACTGCAGTTGAATGGTTTCCTAGGCATGAACTGGTAGTCACCTACAGGCTTTTTAGAAATTAAAAATCCTTTTATTTCATTTCCAGTCAAGGCCATCAACATTTTAATAAAACATTTACAAATTACTGAGAGCAACAAACTATTTCTTGAATGAATTGCAAAACTCAGTTAATAAAGATGTGGATATCTCCCAGAAGCTCGTGCTGCCCACCAGAAATTTCTGTCATACCTCTGGCAGGAAGGAATTTATTTGAATTTTATTTGAAGGTAGTTTTGAATGTAAAGAAAATGCACATCCTTTTGGGGTTCCTCTCAGCTGCAGATAAAGACAATTCTGACTTCTGTGAGAGCTGGTGAGAACCATTAATAATCTGCCTGACTTGCATCAGCATTGAAACACCAAATACAATTAGTTCCATCCTTACAAGATGGAAATTTTGTTTGTGAGAGCACGTTTGACTTGACAGTGCATGCTGTTTCTGGGTGGACTCCATCCTGGGCCTTGAGTTCTCAGCACCAGGTGGGACGTAGAGTGGATGAATCAAAAATCTTTGCTGCAGCCTGCTGGGAGTGTAAGTTCAGGAGTGTCTTTGTGTGGCCTTTGTAGCTGCTGCAACGATAAAATATTTTTGCTTATTCACGGTTTGGAAATTTTAGTTAACAGTCTCGTACTGCAGCAGGAACACAAATGGACACTAGCCTCGTAATTGTGGAAAACATAGTAAAAAAACCCCGAGGAAAACAGATTATAATTTCACAGAACAGAATATATTAAGGACAGAAAAAATGCTGATTCCTGAGGAATTTGCCAATTTTCTTTTCAAACTTCTTTCTAATGCACTTACAAATGCATAAATTGTTCTAATGCTCTTCAGGTCATAAAAAGCAAATTGGTAGGGTAAGAACTGTTTTTCCTTGTCAAGTTGGGCACCCTACCTAGTTACAGAAATGAAGACAGTGTGCTTCCTTCTCACCATGCTATCATGATCAAAGGAACAGGATGCAAAAATTTCCCCCACTGAACATGCTGCTATTCAAAGCTCTTTGTAGGCACCTCACAGCAAAACACGAGTGTCTGGTTTGAGATAAAAAGAGAGAGCTCATGTATTTATTTATTCAGGATGGCATTTTGCAGCCCCCAAAGAAATGTAAGTATGTATGTATGCATGCAAGTACATCTGTAAATGGAGGTCAATAAGGAGGAGAGAGCTGTCAGTGGGGCTCTCTCTCTCCCCTGGGCAAAACCCCAGACTTGAAAAGGACTCACTGGCTCCTGGTGAGGCTCTGCCACCCCTTCCTCTGTTACCAGGCAACATTATCAGCGATGCTGCACATGTGCACTGGACATTAATTACCACTTTCTGCTCACTGTTTGTATTTTCATTTACACATTTTCCTTTAGAATCATAAGGCATTCTTGAGTGAATAAGATTTTCATTTAAAGGATGTCTGCACCCATGAGCCAACTGGGTGGGTAAAACATGGGGGTAAAGCCAGTGGGTAAAACATGCTGCAGTTCAGGGAAAAAGGAAAATACCTGTGCTCCTGCTCAGCTCCAGACACCCTGGGATGCAGCCTCAGCCCCAGTGTGGCTGGGAACAGCTGTGCCACCATTGCCTGCAACTCAGGGCTTCCTGGCACTGGCTCTCCTGGCTGCCACCCACTGTGGCAGCTGTTTATTATGTTAAGAAATTAAACCTTCAATCCCCCAAGTAAGAGTAGCATTGGGATCAGTGGCAATTTTACCTCAGCTGAGTATTTCAGCATGTGAATGCCTCACCATCTAGATAGCTAAGGTGTGACTTTGTCTGGCTTTGTAAAAACAGGTGTCAAGAATCAGACATGTGAAAAGGCAGGCAGTAGTTAAATAGTTATTGAGTATATGCTGCAGAGAGTGCTTGGTGATCTATCCTCTCGTGCAGGAGAGACAGCCACTTGAGGAACGGGAAAGGCGTCTCTACAGGAATACTTTGCACCTTAATTCTCATACATGAAAAGGCTCTTGTTCAAACCAGAGCTATGGGCAGGAGACGTCAGGGCTTGGGTGAAGTGCCCCCTTCCATGCAAGACAGAGCCAAGGCACTGGACAGTCCCTTGCATCCTGCCCAGAGACCTCATTTCTCAGCTCCTGTTTCAAGGCCTGTTTTCTGCCAGCTTTATTTACACACTTTTAGGGAGAAGCACTGGTGATTAATGGAAGTCGCCCTGGTGTGGGTGGGCAGCGCAGAGCTTGGCACGTGGGGAATAGTGGCACTGAGGTAACTCTGCCTGTGGCAGGCACTGGCAGGGGGCTGAAGGCAGGAACACAAGGCATTGCCACCACCTGGCCTCCTCCACTACCCTGCACAAGTCTACATAATGAACAGAAACTCTGCACATAAAGAGACTGCAGTGTGTGAAGAAAAACATGGGGAATAAAAGGAAATGAACTTGACAGGCACATCCACTAACCCCTTTTCTGGATATGGATGCCTCAATTTCCAAGCATTAATGTCAGAAACATCAGAGCACTCTGATTTTGAACAGGCTGCTACTACCTGTCCTCTAAGAACTTACTCCCCAACCTTCATACTGCTTTAGATTCAAGTACCCCAAATAATTATTCCCATTTAAAAGACAGGTAAGATTTTACTGTAGGAGACTCTTGCCACAGTAAGCAGCATCCCTTTCTTGCTTCAGAAACACTCTTCCATCATTCCTCCATGCCAGTGTAGTCTCTGTGTCCGTGGGCAGCCTGTGCTTTCTCTCCAGCCACGCATACAATAGATGTAAAAATGTTCCAAAAGACAAATGACATGATTTCAGAAAGGGAAAATCATTTACCTGTCATCACCTTGCCTCTGGTTTTACTACATTGACACAATACTTTCAGTCTCTTACAGGAACCTCCAAGAACAAATTTAAGGTATATGGCTCTTTTAATCCTCATAAATCTGGAATTACCTTAATTACCAAGAGGAGACATCATTAAAAAGAAATGACTGTGCAACTACCTTCTCAATGTCACTGTCACCACATTGACAACTTAATTAAAAGTGCTGTTAGTTTAGTTTGTATCAATAAGAAAGATACAGAATTTTAAAAATTCTTAGCCTGCTCCTATTAAAATGTACCTGGGCGCTGCTACTAAGGGATTACACCAATTAAAAGATTTTATCTTTCTTGAAGATACATGAGTATCTCAAAAGAAAATCCTCACCTTCATATGGGATCTTCATGCCAGCATACAAATGGATTGACCAGAAATAACCACCTTTACTGCAGAAAACATGACCCTGAGTATATGAAGGTCATGTTCATTATACAATAGTCCACATTTTTTGTCCTGTGCTTTGCTGCCTGACATAGAAAATTAAGATGTACGTGAGGTAATTAGAAGGTAACCTAAGAAAAGACTAATCATAAATTTATTGTACCATTTTTTGTCAGCTGAAGTCTACTTTGCCTCAGGTTTCATACACCCAAGTGTAAATCTGGAGCAGCTGCCTTGGCACCTACCGAGTTAGAAGAACCCATTGAAAGCTGATGCTGCTCTCCTTCCCAAATCAAAAACTGAGGCCACTTCAGTGAGTTCTTCCCCATTTTTTGAATTTCTTCAAACATGGAGGCAGCCTCAGCGAAAATCCCTGCTTCCCTTTTTAATAAAATTATGTTTCTAACCCACATGAGCCCTTAATGCTTCAATATTGAAAAGCAACTACATGAACCCCAAAAACACTTTCTAATCTCATATTATTTAAGCCAATTTCAGGATTTCTTGGAGCCTGACTAATGACTTTGAAGCACTTAGGACTGCAATAACTCCAGCTGGGGATGTGATATCCACTTATTTTATTTACTAAATTACTTTTTAACAACCACTCGCCTTTTCACATGTCTGATCCTTGACATCTGGTTTTACAAAAGCAGAGACAAAGCCCATAGCAGCGGGAAGGCTGCAGCACTCACTTCAGCCTGACCCTCTGCAGGTATTTTTTCGATCTGGACACAGAGCACTGACAATACCCTGCCTTCACAAAGCACAGCTTAAGATGACTGTAAAGCACACTTAGCCCAGGGTAGCAAGATACTGACAGAGCAAAGGAAAGGCCAAGCAGTGATTAGAAAAGCCATCTCTGAAGTCAAAGATGTTGAAGCACACTGGTGGCTTTGACCTCCTGTTCTTTTCTGACATGCTGGTCTCCCTGGAAATCTGTATATGCCCTCTGCCTATTTTCCTGGCATGCTCCTGATCTGCAGCCCTTAGCAGACAGAAGGAAGCAAGGGAGTAAAGCAGCTTGACTAGTTTGCATGCAATTAGTGGGAGGAAACAGGCAGTGCTTTCAGCATCAGCAGGTTGTATCTGCTGGAGTAAGCCCCAGCTCTCACGAGCTACTGTCATGACACCTAGGAAACAGAATATGCACTGTGAGACCTGGATGCTGTGCAAAAAAGCCACTGCTAGGTGGAAGAGCAGGGGATCCAGGAAGGAAAGCCAACCAGGAGGTTAAGCTGTCTTGTCAGCTTCATAGCCTAGGAAGGATGTGGCTTACAGCAGCATACTTTACCACTGCTCTCAAAAACAGCAGCCTGTGTTCCAACATTCATTGCTGTGTATGCAGAGCACGGCTGGGTGTCCTGGCCACAGCCCTGAGCTGATGGATGCTGCTGCCTTAGAGCTATTGGACTACTAGAGCTGACTCTTAGTAATGGCAAAACAAAGATAAGGTGGTCCTGGCACACCCTTCCTACAGGATGGCAGCATCCAAAAAGGCCAGCTGCAGGCTAGACCCACGTCTTTGGCCTGCCAAAAACCTTAGTCAATGGTAAGGAATTACAGTGGAAGATTGCTGAAGAGAAAGCTTCAGGGAAAAGGGAAGGTTTTCCACAAAAATAATAATTTGTGAGATTGATTCCCTATTGTGCTGTGTTTCCATATGGAATTCTCATAAAAATGTGCTGCTGCTTTTTTCTGGTTTTTTGGGTTGTTTTGGGTTTTTTTTTTTTTTTTCTTTTTTAAACAGCATGCTGCTGCTTTTTTCTGGTTTTTTTGGGTTTTTTTGGTGTTTTTTTTTTTTTTTTCTTTTTGAAACAGCATGTGTTGTCTCCCAACTGTGTTGTTTATGTTCTCCTCAGCTTGCACACCAGCTGCATGGCAACACACTGCAGGTTGCCAGTAAACACAACTGGAAGCCAATGAGACAAGATCATCTTTGAAGATTCAGGCACAGTGCTCTCCTTGGGATGACATGCCATGCCAGATTAAAAGCTCTCCATATATCCAGGCACTGGCAGCAACATGGACACTTATGCCACACAAATGCTAAATTAGTATGGTCACATCCTAATGCAGGAATCTCGAGGTGGCTTAGCTCGTGGAGCCAAATAAAGAGTACCATCATTTGACTTATATACTCTCTCAAAGCACCATTTCTTGTGAGAGTTTCCAACATCATTCAGGTTTTTGTTGAAGTGCTGTCTGGTTTGTTCAACCACACGTGCCATCTATAAGGTCACCCAGTCATCTCATGCATGGACCTGGATCTCCACCTCACACCTTCCCTTTCCCAGTTCTTCTCTTCCCAAAATAATCAAGCAAAGCCCAGTGATAGCTTAGGGCACTAGATGCAAGCTGGATTTGATCTCAGCTAGATGTCTCACTCTGCTGGGTATCAACACCAGCCTGTTCCAGACTTGCAACTGCTTATTATATTCATCCATGTTCAGGAAATTGATTAATTAAATACAAATACAGCTCATCTCAGAATATATCTCAGCACCCCAAAATAATTATGGAGTAATCTCAAACTGGTTTTGCATGTAGAAAATACAAATAATTTTGAAAAGACAATTACTGTGCCTTAGGTCTCATCAATCTTATTACTGCCACAAGCAGAAGGATCAGCTATGGGGAAGACATGTTGATCTGACAAAATACTCCAGCCACTGATGAATATTCCTGGCTGTGGAAAGCCTGTGCAAAGCCATGATGNTTCACAAAGATTAGTACAAGTTTACCTATTAAATCGATATTTTCTATTTAAAATACATTCAAACCCCCCCATTGTTATGAAAGAAAGCTATCTGAAATATAGACCCTTGCATCAAAACACTAGATTCCCTCTGGCCTGTCCAACATTCCATGCTTGGCTTGAGGAGAATGAGAAACACTGCTGTGGTTTTTGTATCAGGAATCAAGATTCCTAGAGCAACACAGGGATATATGCTCTCAAAGAGAACAAGATCAGTGGTGGAGCCTCATGCAGAC
>VYZR01043200.1:4892-24543 GCA_013400675.1 Oxylabes madagascariensis
TTTTTTTTTTTTTTTTTTGGGCAAAGCAAAGCATTCAGAAATGGAAACTCTTGGTGAGGAGGTAGCTTTTCTTTCCCTGCCATCGTGCTCCTCTCAAGCACCACTCAGTTTTACTTTACAGGGTTTCCCTTTCATCTGAAACCTTCCAATTTCAGGCAGCTTAGCTTGCCAAGGTGCACCTTCCCTTTCATAAATATTGCAGTAGCTACAGGCTATGGAGAGTTAGCCAAGCCAGTTCCCTTCATCTATCATGATCTCACCCCTCCCTTAACCCCCTCCTCTCCCACCCTCTCATTAAATAAGAACAAAAGGTAAACCGTAACCCTCTCACATGCCACATTAATATATGGTATTATTTTCCAGTTCTGCCCAGTTCTGGTATGGCAGCTGTGTGCTTGTGTAGAAAATGGGGCATCCCTTATGTTGGGAACACTTGCAATATTCTGTCAAAACTTGCTCCACACTGGAACATCCTGTGCTGCCCAAATACTGCTCAAATAAGGAGGTACTGGGCACTTTTTGCCCTCTGGGCATTAGAGGGTGAAGGACCCTCCCCTGCTCTCCAGAACCTAGGAAGCAGCTTCCCAAACTCCTCTTTCCCTAACCTTCAGCTCATGGAGGGTTAGCAGAGCTGCTGTCTCTGATGTTTTGAGGGTCATGTCTCTGGGGAAGTGACACTTGCTCTGCCCTTGCCTGCTGTGGAGGTTTTCCTTTTGGGTCTGGGGCTCTGGGAGCTCTGCAGCTCCTGCCGGGAGCCAGGGCTGCTCTGCCTCCCACCTGGGCTGCAGAGGAGTTCAGTTTAGTTCTGCAAACAGAAATGACTTGAAATACAGGTTCCCAGCGCTCAGCTAAGGAGGGAATACTTTTCATTCCCTGTGGCTTTCTGGCACAGCTAACACACAGGAGAGTGGGTTTTGTGTGCGCCCTCAGTGCTGGTCTGTTTAAGGCTCTGTACACAGGCACTTGTGTGACTGCAGAAAGGCATGCTTTAAATCCATGGGCTTTTACCATGCTTCAAGGATACATTTACTTCTGGTTAAAGCAGCCAAAGCCAAAGATAAGCAACTAATATCTCATGGAATTAACTCATGGAACCATTCCTTTGCTCTAGTGTCATGACACCAGATGCTGAACTGTGCCTAGTCCTGTTAGTGGCTGCATTACAGCAGTGTCCAGAACTCCCGATGCTCTGACTGTGCTCACCTCTGTGCATAGTGAAGTTTACACACTCATGTAAGCCTGAGAACATAAGATGATGAAATGGGTGAAAGATGAGACCAGAATCTGTAAAGTGATGTGAAAAAGTTCTCAATATTTTCATGTAAAGAAGCACAGCAAGGAAACAAATTCTTCGGTCTTTCAAATTTTCAGGGAAAATGTTACATCCAAACCTTTGGCATTTTGTTTTATTTATTTGGGGGGGTTTTTTGTTGTTTTTTTGGTTGGTTGGTTTTTTTGTTTGGTTTGGTTTTTGTTTGTTTGCTTTTTTGGAAAGCACAAACAACTATGAACAAAGTACAAAACTGCCATAAAGTCTTAAAATTTCACCAGAAGATATCTCATACCTTGCCACTTACATGCAAGATACATGGAACTGATCTCACAATCACAGGGATGACTGACTGTGTGATGAATGTGGTCCAAAACCCATATTTCCCTTATGTTTTCTTAGAAACTTTTTAACAAACTCTGATCATCACTAGACAGAGCAGGTTATCTGGAGGTGGGCTTATCACCCTCCATTGCTCCCAGAGCAGAGATGCACTGCCCTGCATTTTCTCCAGTCTCTCATTCCCTTTCACTCTGAGCACCTTTCATTTCTGTTCAGGGTTGAACTGCTCACCAGGGGCTCTGCTAGACCCTTGGTTGCTGCTGAGAGCAGTTTTCCCTCCTTCCCTGTTTCTAAAATGTCTCCCCTAGCATGCCCACACTTACATCTGTCAAGGACACCAACAGGTGACACCTTCCTCCTCCCCATCATGTGAAGGCTGGATAAGGCTGTGGCGAGGGGAGCACTTACAAATAAGGCCAGATTTGGGGACTGAGGTCCATGATGCATTTTTTTATTTATACCCATGCACGCACACTCGCGTGTATGTTACAATGACTTCAGGGGACTGGAGGGGACTTTCCGCAAGGATTAACTGAGTGTGTCTCCAACAAGGTAACACAGTGAGCTTGCCTCCACTGCTGGGTGCTCAGTTAGGGCTTTTTGTGATATAAAAACTGGTTTTTAAAAGAGCTTAATGAGGTTAATGAAAGATACACTGGATCCTGCAGTCGTAATCTGGTGAAAACCACACGGGAAAATTAAGCAGGTTTGTAATGGGTCTTCTTTTAAAATCATTGCCAGATTTTGTTACTGATAGTGCAGTACTACAGAGATGGTGTCTGCTAGTTGCCATCTGTATGTGAACTATGAGTCCCTGCTCCAAAGAGTGCACAGATCTAGATGCTGTGTGCAATCTGATGAAGAGCGAAGAAGATCTGAAAAATATGCCAAATTTGTGCCAAGTACAATTCTCTCCCCTAAAGTCCAAAGTAATATGCATTATGGTTGAACTGGATCCTGAAAAAAAAAAAATGAGGAGGGAAGAGTATGGACTTTCCTTTTGCACCACCTCTAGCTCTGTAAACACTCAATTCACTATGTGGATCTTTGCAAGAAGGTGACCAACAAGTGGTCACAGAAAATGCTGCTGGTGTGGTGACAAGCTGAAGTACCCAAGGGTCTCTCTCTCAGACACTTTGAAGAATTAGCTATCATCTTTTTAATATCCATGGCATGCTCTTGCTCTATCTAAACTTTAGTACAGCATCTTCTGAAGAAGCATTTCTAGATCATCATTACTCTAAGGCATCCGGACTGTGCTTAGTACCTGCATTACCTATAAGGTACAGAGATCTGTGGGCATCACCCATTGATGCTAAAGACCTCTCCTGAGAAGGAAATGAAGAAGTGGAGTTAGAGAGCTGTGAGTAGCACCCATATGTGCAGCAGTACATGTAATACATAACTAGCATTTCCCAGTGGAAGATGCAGTGAGTGCACCTTGGACACTGGGTGTGTAACGGGGTATTGAGCTTTGGGACAGGTCTTCTGCTGTGGGTGGTACACGTGCATTTGAAGGCTCAGGTCTCAGGGAACCTTTACTAAGCATGAGAATACTGCCACTGAAATAATGGGGCCAAACTTCACTTCGACCCTGTATGCAGGCCTTAGAGTCTGAGCTGTGTGCTATGAAAATAGGCCAATTTCCAAATGGGAGCTTTGGTGCTGACCTATCCCAGAAACTATCACAAAGGTGGGGTAGAAAGGCTGCTGGTTAATAGTTTTGGGTGCAAGAAGAGGAGTCGGTTGTGTCAGTGCCCTAAATTGAGTTGAAAATACTGTGAGGGTAGAATTTATGAAAAAGTCCCCAAAACCAGAACAACTCGAAATTAAAAATCCAGCTAGGTCTCTGGAGGTTATGCTATAGTGCTGGAGAATGACAGAGTTGATGCATGTAGGAATCAAGAGATTTGGAGAGTGTGAATTCAGACTTTTCCAAAGCACAGTTTCATGTGCTGCAGGGAGCTGGGGCAAGGGATCAAAATGGTTTGTTTTTATTCCATCCCAATCCACCCACTGATCCTTGACCTCGTGTCTTTGAATGGCTGTCAGCTGTAAGGCAGAAGTGAAACTCCTGATGTGAGTTTCCTCCTGCACTCTGAGCATCAGTGAGGGAGCTGCTCCTCAACAAAGGTCTTGCCGTGGTGCCTCCCAGACTTACCACACTGCAGTCACGGGGAGCAGGAGCCTCATCCTCTCCTTCACCTGCTCTCACCACAGCTCCCTTCATGAGTTATGTGCACACTGCATTCACGAGCACAGGCAGCCACTGAAGAATAATTTAATAGGGTTAATTTGCACAGCTTGACCCCAGCATGTTTCTGCTCATCCCAGGAGTCAGCTGGTATCAGTAAATTACGATTTTGACTAACCACATACAGTTTAGTGTCTGTAGAAGCACATGAGGCTCTTCAACCCTCATACTTGCAAGAAACACCTACGTAGGGTGACCAGGAAAGAAGAATGGAGAGAGCCTTATCCTGTCCAAAAGCCCAAGAGTGATGGAGAGAGCAGGAATGGCTCAGCAGAGTGGCAGCTGAGAGCACATACTCTGCAACACTTGGTGGCTCCTCACTTTCCTTCCTTTTGTTTCCTGGCTGACATTTAGGCTGTAGGATAGGCAGGGTAGTATTTTTAAGGTCACATTGTTCAAATGGGGATGCAAGGTGGTTTTGGCCAAAGGACATTGCTCATGAAGCAGTGCAGAGTTTTAGGGAGGCTGAACCCATTACCTTGTTGGGCTCTGGTTGCAGCCCTGCCAGAGCCTGGCCAGGCCACTTCCTACTGGTTATTTCATGAACACCAAGATCTCTGTGCTGAGTTTTATTACATAGCATCAAAGCTCTTTGCTTGTCAGTGGGACATTAATGGAAGCTGGGCTCCTAGGGCCCCAAGGGTTCAGGGATCAGCTCACTACTTGCTCTCCTCCAAAACCACCTCATCTTGAAAGCTTGGGATGGCTGAGAGTGGTTATTCCTGGTGACTGGAAACTTACTTTTGCTCCTACTGACTGAGTATTGATGGATGAACTCAAAAAGGCCTGGCTGTCCTACATCACGGAAGTATCAAGCATTTGAAAAATTACCCTGCTTAGCAGTTTAATCTTTTGATACTTCCATGAACGTAAGTAAATTGAAAGGTTTTTCTTGACAAGTTTTTATTTTCTTCCTCTGGATCCCCAGGAGATAAGAAGAGAATTTAGCCGTGTGCTTTACAAGGTTCGATTCAGTGTTGGTGGGGCTGAGTCACATGCCTGCTCTGACTGATGCCATCACACCCATGGAACACACAACATGTTATTGCTCAGTGGCTTAGCAACATGCACTGTAGCCTGCCTCCTGCAAGCCTCTCACCTTTGCCTTCCCTTCAGGGCCAGTATTTAGCAAACAGAATTTGCAGTGCCATGGTTACCAGCAAATAGGGTTTGGGACCTTTGAGCCATTTGCCAATGTCTTGGGTGATTTCATCAGCTTATAATATTGTAGCACCTTTTGCTAATTCAGCATTTCATAGAATTGTGGCTGCTGAGGGGGGAATCAGATTTTGGGGAGTCTCAAGATGGTGTCATTTTGTCTCTCACTGCAGTGACATGCTGAAACCCAAGGGAGAGCTAGGGAACTTGTGTTTAAGCTTTCTACACCATCACCAGCCCTGGCTGGTGAACTATAATGTGTGTACTGTAATATAATGGACATCTAAGTATCTATATGGAAGGGAATTTGTTCCAAGAGGAGAACTCCAGGAGCCCAGAGATCTGCTAAAGGCTAAGGTCTGGAGTAACCCAAGTGCTGCCTCTGGCTGTACCCATTTATGGCTCGGAATAAGACTGAAAACAGGACACGTCCTGGTGCTTGCAACCAGGTGCTTTCCCAGACCATCCTGATACTTTCATGATACTTAATAGCTGCAAATTCCATGGATGTGTTTGGTCACCTCTTCCACTCGTTTAAGCTTTTAGTGACCTGCCCTTTCCTTGAGCTGATGACCCCGGTCCACAGTGTCCAATGCTGCACATCTCACTGCCATTGTGTGGCTGAATCTTGCTTGTTTTTTCTTCATGTTCTGCCTCCTGGATGTGATCCTGGAATATGGCTCTTACTTGGCAGACCATGGCCTTTCCCATCCCAACAGCAGTCAGAACATTGCTGAGGTTGAGGTATGTCAGGTTAGGACCTGGCAGAGGAAAAGGGGCCCTTCAAATAGAAAACTGACTCTTACAAAATGTCTCCTCTTGTCTCCAAAATCCAGTGCAACCATCACTTCTCACCTCAAGAGTCAAAATTTAATTCTATTACTGAATTTTCTCCTGAAGTCTGAGCTGATGTTGTGCAAACAGACAGATTTACGAATTTGTCTGTGCAGAATTATTCACCCCGAGTCTGCTGGCGGTGTATCCACCCTGCTGGTTATTCAGATGTTCTTCAGTGCAGGGATTATTCTGACTGTGCACCAGTCAGCAGCTGCTCCCTGGGGTGTCTCACTGGTCACCTGCCTCACGAGCACAGCTCTCACTCCTCAGTGAGCTGAAGCCCACAATATTTTCATGATGCCCACACAAGCGCTTTCAGGATGAATGTGCCTCAGTGAACAGTGTTTGTGAACCTTCCTTGTCCTTCTCCAAGGACCTTGCCAAAGGAAAGCACCCTCCTTTTTCTTTTTTAAGGAAAAATGCTCTCTGTTGTGCATGAAGTAGAGCAAAATTGTTCCATGAAATCTAGTATTTATTCAGGATCACAGATGCAGGTTTTTAAGCACCTGAGGCTTCACAGAAGCACCCAGAGGCGCCAACTTTCAAACATCCCTTGTTCTGCAATGCCAGATTTTTTTCAGACACTCTCAGGAGAGGTGAGAGAGAGTCTGGAAGACAGCCCAATTCTGAGACACTGCTTAGTCCATATTGTTCTCTGTAGGTAGACTCTCTTACAAAAAGAAAGCTAAGAATTTGGGAGTTTAATGCCTCTAGGGAATTGCAGCTCAACCTCTGTCTTGCTTTATGCATCTGGTTTTCTAACCTATGCTTTGCAGGATTGCTTTTCTTTGATCAAAATCATGAAGGATTGGCTCAGCTGGGATTAAGAAAGACTCTGGCTCCTGTTGCTGAGTTTTAGGTACACAACTCCCTGATGGAGTTGCAGAGAGACAGAGATGCCTTACTCAAAGACAGTCTCAGTACAGAAGCAGTTGACAAGAAATCTCTCTCTGGTGTTCAGATTTTCAGGACCTTTCCTTCCCTATCTTTTTTTGCCCAAATTCATCCTGTTTTACAAGCCACGCCGTTTTACAGTTTTCTTTCAAGAGGTTGAGTTCCTGCCTATTGTGTCAAATGCAGCTTCCTAGGAAAGGGCACAGGCACTGTTCTCTTTACAGCAGCTCAACAATATCCATTGTCATATATTATAACAGTGCACACACACAAACACCTACTTTACAGTGAATTGCATTTTACTTGAGGAAAGACAGCCAAGCTTCATTTGCTGCAGGCAAAGCCCAGGACATAATCTCTTGCACCATGTCAGAGGATGTGCAATAGCTCATTAGGCAATAGCAACTTCATCACACATCAGATCTTCACATCCTGACCAGAGTGGGAGGACGACGGGAAGGAGACCATCCAATTTCCTGACATCCTTGTGTGGTTGTGTCATCACAGTAGCTGCAAATCTATCTTGAAGGCATTTTTACTCTAGCCCAAAACCGGTGTACACACTCCTGGTCGAAAAGAAGCATGTCTCCAAGCAGGCAGCTGAGCTCAGATCTCCCAGAGTGGCAATAAAAGTTCTCCAAGGAGCAGGACAAATTCAGAAAGACAAATATTGTTGAAGGGTTCTTGGCATCATCAACCTTCCCTTTGGTTTCCACTTAGCATCTTCCTGAGGCAAGGCAGATCTCCCTCCACCTGTGCTCTTGTGTGCTCTTTGTGCTGAGATCACAGCATGGGATATTTTTGTAAATTATCTAATGACCAAACTGAAAAGATAGTCTTTCTAAGGTTACCACTGAAGGCAGGACACGACTCCAGAGCACAGTATCCAAGCATCTTTGCTTACCCTGGGAGGGTGGTTGGCTGCAGTGTCTGCCCCGTGCACCCAATGAGAAGGGCTGCAGGGCTCGGGTTCGCAGGATCTCCGTGATATGAGCCCCCATAGGGTTTATGTCATACCTATATTTCAGAAGTTACAGAATGTGGAAGATATTATTACCAAAGAAGCATGTTGCAGAGCCAGCTCCTCTGGCCTAACGACACCTTCTTTTTAAAGGTGTCTGTGTAATGCAAATTTAAAATAAGGGCTGTGGAGTGGTTCTTTATTAGAAGTAATATGAATTCCTCTTGTCCCTTTACATGGAGAATGGAATTGTTGTGCAGCAGTAAATGGACCTCAGGAGGAGTCCAATGTGTAAAGCTGAGGTCTGGTTTGGGAGAGCACAGTATTAGCAAGGGCAGGCCTTGTGTTCACAAGGACACTCACAATCTCCCTTCTGTACCTGATGTGAAGCTGAAATTATTCCAGGACATGAATACTGTCATATTGATCCTGCTGATGCATCTGTTAGTTAAACACACTGTTCAAATATTGTAGTGTTGGAATTCAGATTTTTTTAATGGTTGTGAAGTCAGGCAAAATGTTTATGCATGTTTTTTAATGGAAAATTATAGGTCCTTTGGTTTGTGATTTTCAATCCTACTGAATTATTTTGTTTACTTGTAATCCTTTCATGTTAATAAGCTTACAGTAGATTTTGAAAAGGGAATCTAAAGTTGGTGGGGTTGGTTAAAATAACTTTCCATCTAACAATTTTCTTCTCACTTTAGTTTACACCATGGTTTTTGAACTTTTATATTCTTTTAAGCAATCTCTCCTGGTTAGATGAAACATTTCCAATCAGAAGCAGTCTTTGCTTTCTGTATGTGCTATGCAATGAAATCATCACACTTCTGTCTGCATCTGCATCTGTCATTCTGATTTTCAAAACTGCCTGTGATAGGAAAAAAGTGATTTTAGTAGTTCTGGGTCTTGGGTTGAGAGAGAGCTCCTGCCCTCCCCTGGAAGGAATGCCAGATCCCTGGTCGTGCCTGAGAGCATCCATTCCTATCTGGAACCAAGCCCTTGACCATGGCTGGAGCATTTTTAGGCCTAGGGCATGTAGCACAACAAAGGTGGTCCTAGAAGTGACTTCAACCAGCAAATTGTAACCAAGTATGGTGCTGGGCACCAAAAACCAACATAAGGAAATTCTGTGGCCAGCTCTAATGGAACAGGAACTTTATTCCAACTTTTTCTATTACTAAATGTGCCCAAGTGGCAATGTCATCTATTTGAGGGAGTGGAGAACTCTGGCGGTGTATCTCATCCCCCAAATGCAACGCCAAGAAATTGTTGCAGAATGATTCAGAAAGCTTATTATTGCCTGTGCATGGGCTAGTCCCCCTCGTTCCCCCAAAGCTGGGAAGACTTGGAATGATTCACTGTACCACCTCTTTATACAAATTGGGCTGCTGTGAAGGAGGAACCCCCAAAAAAGTACAGCAGAGAGTGAAATGAGGGCAAAGTTCTCAGCCATGGCCCTGAATTAGCAGAAATTTTCACTGTGTAAAGGAAGCAAGGCACACAAGCCCAAAGGCTCATAGACATATGTGAATACTTGCCCCTCAAGCAACAAAGAATTGTTTAGTTTTAAAGGTAGGGTACCAGGGAGATCAGGTTATAAGTTAAGAGGCAAAGATGGGGCATTATGAAGGGTTCTCCTGAAGTTTGTCTGGAAAACTGTTCTGCTTTTTGAGAGAGAGGATCATACAGAGGTGTCTGTCCTTTGTAGGGATATGGTTATCCTCCTGCAGGAGATATGAAACCTCTCTGGATGCTTGAGGTCCTTATCTGGCTTTGGAAAAGAAAAGGTGCAAAAACTTTTTTCAAAGGACAGAAAACAGTGCAATATTTGACTTAGTCCATTTCCAGTCCTAATTCTCTCTGCAGGTTTTTGCTTTTTGACATTTTCCCCTGGCCCTTTTCCTTTCCCCACACCATCTGTAAAACTGGTTGGATAGTATCCCATCTCTGTGCCTGACTTTCTGTGCCTGACAGGCAATTCTTCTTCTCCCTCCTCCCAGGAGTCATCAGGCCCAAGGGGATGGTGGGCAGGAGTGACTCTTTGCAGGATGGCATGAACTGGAAGGTTCTGAAAGGGTCACCAGGTATGATCTAAGGCTTATGAAGTTTCCTAGGATTTGAGGAACAAAACGGTAGAAGTCCAAGGTGTGTTTTCGCTTTCTCTCTCCCAACTTCATTTACTTGCTCATTAAACTCAGAAGCATGTAGCTACACCCAGAGAAAATTACTGCATTTCGTAACCTTTAATTGATTTGCCTATTTATGGGGAAACTGGTATTTCGGGACTATCCGACTGTGCCATCGCTATCACCTTTCCATGAGGCTCTGTCTGCTTGGTTGCTGCAGAGAAGCCCTGATGTGTTTGCCTGGCACAAGCCTGGCAGATCCATAGGCTGAATTCCTCACTGCAGGTTACTGAAATCGGGAGAGCTCTTATTTGTAGATGGGGCAGATATTCGTTGCAGCATGCTCAGCTCTGTTTGTTTGCCTGGGTGTTGGTATTCCAGCAAAGATTTTGAAACACATCAGCGTGCTGTTTGCTGTTAGTTATGTTCCTTTTCGGTACAGTTAGGAAAGGTAAGGACATGGCTGGCATGGAAAGTACTCCAGCCCACAGTTACTGACAGGGTAATTGCTCCCCAGGTCACGTCTCTCAGTCTCCTGGGATTTTCAGCCATTGTAAATCCAGGGATGAGGTAGAATGTCCACATGAGCTAGGAAGAAGTTAAGGGTCCTCCCAACTCCTCTTCTGTCTCAAGGGCACAGTTGCTGAAAATCCAGTTCAGTGGCCCCAGCCTTTGCTTTGATGGTCACAGCTGTAAGGAGACAGTGCAGGACAAGAAAATGCTGCTTAAACCACTTTGTTGACTTCAGTTTTAACTTCTGCTTCTACCTTCTGAGGCTGGAAAGCCTCACAGATAATGCACTGGCCATGAAGACTGATCACTTGGTGTCCTTTCTGTAGCTAATGCTGGGTTTGGAGCTGGTTATACTGTTAACCCCGCTGGTCTGAAAGGTTTTGCTTCAGGCTTGGATGTTACGAGAGTCTTTCCGTGCATAAATAATGATTGAGCTGCCCAAAATAGCCCAGGACAAGACCATCCAATCCACAGCTGATGTATAAGTCAGAATTGAGGGTCAGCTCCAGCCTCAGCTGAGGGGTTTGTGGCTGCTCAAAGGTGGTGCTGGGTACTTGGTCCAGTAAATCCCTCCTCAACAAGCCTGGTTTCCTCAGGGAGAGCACAGTCCAAGTCTGCTCTGCTTGGCCTCCAGCAGCTATTTGGAACATGTGAGTAGAGTTGGGATGTCCAGACCTTTTTGGTGAAGCTGCAGCCAGCTTGGGCAAGCCCAGGGTGTGCTGGGGGACAGCAGGGCAGTGGTGGCAGGGAGACCACGGCTGCTGCTGCCAGCTCTAGGAACTGATGTCCAGCCAAGCTGCAGCATTGGCAGGAGGACAACCAGGGCAGGCAGGAGGCTCTGCAGGGAGCTGAGACCGTATGACACAGCAGTGAGGAGGAGAAGCTGCAGCCCAGAGGCACCTGAGGTCACTCTGTGGCAGCTGGGATTCAGGGAGGCTTTCGAGCCAGGCTGGCTCACAGCAAGCTGAGGGCACTGCATGACTGTAATGTGACCTGCCTTTCTTTCTAACCCAAGAGCACTTATTAAATTTTCTATGTCTAGGGGGAAACACCACTCTTCAGGAGCTAGAGCTGATGCAAGGATGCTTTGTGGAAGGCAAAACGAACGTTCATCTGTAAAACACCCTGCCCATGCAGTGGGACCTTGCAAAAGTGTTGGCCCAGGGTCGCTTTGCAGCAGAAACTAGAGCATGTCAGGGCTGTTTTCACAAATGCAAACCCAACAAAAGCAACCAAAGAGGAGCAAGAGTCTGTGTTTTCTTGAAAGCATTTCCAATGCTTCAGTCTTCATGGTTTTTCTGTTCCCTCTTTTTCCCCATGTTGTTCCTCTCTTCCATTTCTCCATCTCTTTCTTTCTCTTTTTTTTAGATGCCAAGTTATGCCCATTTGTCCAAGCATCTCTGCAAACTCCAGTCTGAAACCAGTCATGTTGTGTAAGAGCCACATTTCACTCCATCCAAACTGTGGTCCTCAGAGGGGTCAAACTGACTGGCCAGGAGCTGGATGTTCCTTTGTTGCACTTGTCTCAATGTCTGGAGCTTACTGCTACACCAGAAGCTATCACATACCCTCTCCCTTGAGAAAAATTACCTCAGGCCATGCCACCATCTCCAGGTTATCCCCTGCTAATTGCAGGACATCCTGGGGAAGATGGTGGCATTTACACCTTTGATCCCAGTGCTGCAAGGTTGGGTTCTCTCTTCTGCAGGCTCGGAGAGAGTGTAGGTGTTTGCTTTAGGCTACGATGACATGAGAAATACCTTAGTGAGGCGAGGCGTGGGTGTATTGGGGCGTGACTCAGAGGAAGTCAATCTACAGGGATTTGTTTTGTGTGCAAGAGATCTATTCACTTTAGTTACCAGCATGGGTGTAATTACCTTTTTTTTCTTTTACATTTTATTATTTTGATTATTAATCATGGTTGAAGAATGGCTGAGCCAATGAAGATTATGTATGCAATTTCAAAATGTCCAAGATACATATTACCAAGGGCTGACTTGAGAGAGCCAGGGAATTTGATGACAGTTCTCAAGATTCTGATGAGGGACCAGTGCAAATAGAAGAGGCTGGTAGCCTGGGGCAGGGTATCTTTCTTTAGAAAGAGAACAGTGAAGGATATACTTAAAATTGGGCTTGGAGTAGTCTTGTCAAGACAACTGTGGAGAGGATCAGTATGGCAACAGCAAGATTGAAAGAAAAGGAAGCTGCTTGTTTAATTAATCCAGATGTCCTTGGGTTTGGAGTTGGACCCGTTTTTCTCTTATTTGTTTTAATTGACAATAGACAAGATTAACTACAGTTCTTACAAAGGATAAGAATCACTCTGAGGTTATTCAAGTTTGCAGAGCCTTTAGTCTTGTCTTAATACATTCAGAGTTAATCTTTCTGCAGCAGAATTCTTGCCACAGTTTGGGGCGCTATTCTGGTTCTGGGCCCCTCAATTTAGGAAGGACACTGAGGTGCTGGAGTGAGTCCAGAGAAGATGAATGAAGCTGGTGAAGGGTTTGGAGCACAAGTCCTATGAGGAATGGCTGAGGGATCTAAGGGTGTTCAGCCTGGAAAAGAGGAGGCTCAGGAGGGCCCTTATGCCTCTCTACAACTCCCTGAAAGGAGGGTGCAGCCAGGTAGGGGTCAGCCCCTTCTCCCAGACCACCAGCAACAGCATGAGAGGACACAGCCTCAAGCTGAGCCAAGGGAGGTTTGGGTTGGACATTAGTAAGAAATTCCTCACAGAAAGGGTGATTAACATTGGAATGGGCTGCCCAGGGAGGTGGTGGAGTCATTGTTGCTGGAGGTGTTTAAGGAAAGACTGGACGTGGCATTCAGTGCCATGGTCTAGTTGACATGGTGGTGTTTGGTCACAGGTTGGACTCAGTGATCTCAGAGGTAATTTCCAACCTAATTGTGACCTGATTTCAAGGTCCTGTGATTCTGTGATGTAGAGTTGCTGTGGTGTGTATAAAACAAATCTGAGAGGGATGCACAAGGACCACACAGCCCTGCTGCAAGAAAGCTCCTCTTGTCACCACCCTGCTGCATTCAGCAGTGAGATCACCACAGTAATAAAGCAATTTATGCCAAACCAAGTCAGCAAGCAGGTTGCAAATCCTATAAAAGTTAACTTGAGAGAAACATTACTTCAAAGCAAATAGTAATTCATTTTCCGAGAAGAAGAGGGTAGATTGAAGTGAGAGGCACATGAATCATGCTGCCTGTAATTTGACTTCTGCCCTAGTTTGAGACTAAAATCACCATGTTAGGAGGTGAATCAAGAGAAGCAGCTGGGCTGTCTTGTGCTGATCAAAACCAAAAAAAGTTAGTACAAACTGCAAGCCTGGAATGTTCTAATAGGCAGGTTCAGAGGATTTGATAATGTATTTCTGTCCCTTGGGAAACTCTCAGATGTGTTTGTGTTCATCATAAGAGGGAGAAACAGTGTCAAGACATTCAGGAAATAATGAGGGGATTTTTTACAACTAAGTACAGTATGTTGATCTAGATATATTCTACAAAGCTTCTGTAATATATATGATTAAAATAAAACTTTTGTTGGATCTGCAAGTATTAAGGATTCTGCAGCAGTTCTCAAAAGTTGGTTTAAAATGAAAGGTTTTGGTTTGCTTAGAAATTCCAATTCGAATTATACTTGAGCTAAGACAGGCAAGAGGAAGAGTGAGGTTTGGACCAGGTGGTTTTGTCATGGGAAGAACTGGGTGGTTTTTCCGTGGAAGAGCATAAAATGGTCAACTGGACACATGAGACAGTACATGCAGGCTGGTAAAGTGCCATTCCAGCGTGTTAACCCTGTTAACAAAGTGACTGGGTTTGCACAGCAATGCCTGGAAGGGTGGCCAGGCCACCTGCAGAGTGAAGCTGGTTGAGTGCCATCAGCACAGGAGTAAATGCACTGGATTCATGGGTCATGCCGACCCAAGGCTGGCAGCTGCAGAGCCTGCTTGGGCATCTCTGCACTGACTGCACTGACACATCTGTGTCTGCCGTGTTTTGGGAGGAGTGACAGTCTCACTGCAGCCTGGATGATGCTTGTAGGTCTCCTGGAGAATCAACCAGTCTTCTTCCCTTTTTCATTTCCAATGCTGTCTCAAATGAGGTGCCAGCACCTTCCTCTTTTTATTGCTGGAAGAGCACATGTCACTGCTGATGTTGAGGTGTTCTCAGCCTGCAGTACAGAATAGGATGTAATGACAAAAGTCTCTTATCAAGGGCACAAAAGGGAAAGAAACAGAAAGAGGCCAGTGCTGCTAAGTGTCAGGCACAGTGAGGACTAGGAAAACTTCCAAGCTCTTTCTTGCAGTTTGTCAAATCCCTGGTTGACTTTTCTACAACTCCTTCCTTACACCTTATAAATAATGCTTAAGTCAACGCAGACAATTGTGGCTACTGGTGAAAACCGCAGAGAGCAGCTAAACACAATGGAAATTATTTATTCCACCATTTGGTTTTACTTTGGAGCAAGCAAAAAAACCTATGAGAAGAAATGAGTAATTTCTTTTTTTCATCTGTCTTGGCTTTTGTCTGCTCAACAACATGTCCTTTTTGAGTGTCATTGTGGTCCTAATTTTTTTGCTGTTGTTTTTTATTTAGTTAGTTTTTTCCTGCTTTGCTTTCTTGGTTTATGATTGTCTCCCAATGACAACTGCTAGCACCACAGGGCTACAGAATCTGGTAACAGACAAAGCAAAACCACCGTGCCTTTGGGGAAATGACTCTGCTACCTTGCCAAGAAACATGTTTGGCAGGTTTATAAGCCAAGGTGGAGTTGGAGTTCTCTGAGCCCTTCTGCCCTCCTTCAAAGATGTCAGGTGGGAACCCCAGCAAAGCTAATATCTTGAGTAGCATCTCCAGGGTTGGGCAAACTGGTTCAGGTAGAAGGAATTGCATCTCCAACTGAACTTTGCCCATTTCTTGATGAGCTGAGCCTAAATTTTGTCTTTTTCCATCTCAGAAATCTAAACCCACAATATGTCTGTCCTCAGAGCTTAACCTTCATAGACACTGAGAAATGTATAGCTGGTATCTTAAAATCTTTCTACTGCATGTCTACCCCTCTGCCCTACCCTGAGGCTGATTATTTGAACATCAGCCAGCGTTTACTCCATGCACACCTATCCCAAGGTGGCTTCAGGCCTCTGGTAGAGATTTCCTCCCCACAGGACCACAAACCAATGTGTCCCTTTGGCTTTGCCAACAGGGGATTAGAAAGTAGGGGCTGTGGGGATGCATGTGGTTAGCTCAAGCAGCAACTTGTCATTGTTGGAGAGTCTGTGTGGTTTTTATGAGGAAAGGGATTGAATAGTTGTCCTCTGAGTTGACTCGGGAAAAATAGAGCGAGGGGCTACATGGAGAGGTTTCTTATTGCCCTTAGGGCAATTCTGGTGATTACATCTCCATAAAGAACTGGTCTTTGCACAACAAAGTTGTTTTTCAGTTGTATTAGCCCTAACTCATCGCTGAAAGGGTTGCAGGCTGCTCACCCAGCCTTTGTCCTAGCTGCTCTAGGAGGAAGAACAATTAGCCAGATTTTGTAAAAGGACACCTGGCCGTTTAGGGAAAGATCTTCTTCCAGTTACTTCCACAGAAGTAACCTGTTAAAGCACTGGTCCCTCCCAGGTCATGTAGAATGGGAAGCACAGGATGGCCCAGTGATAAAGAGATGCCCAGGGAACAGAGCCTGCAGGGATGTGGCTGCAAGAGAACATCTAGTATACAGATGGAAAGGAGGGCTACAGGACACAGAGCAATGGCAGAAGGCACAGCAAAGGGAACAGCTTCTCACAGAGTAATCAGAAATATTTGCTGGCTCAACATCTTCTGACATTTACCAGCCGTGGGAAAAAATGGTGAGTGATGAAGAGCAGGGCTATGTACTGTATCCCTGAAATCCGGGATGGGGTCTGGACTGAGGATGTCTGGGTACATTTTGTCTGTAAGCCATAATGAGCAGGACAACACCAAGATTTGTTTTAAATTCAATTAAGAATTTTGGTTTAAAATGGCTCAAAATCCAGGCTGCTCCAGTTCTGCTGTATTATTTTGCAACTGCAGCTGAATCTGTAAATTCCTGATGCCTCTGCCAAAGGGATGAAGGCACTGCTTTCCAGCTGCTCAAGCCTATATCAGCAGCTCTTCTGAGCAGAAACCAAAGTCCTTGAGTTAGCAAAATAATGCTCCTCTGGCCTGAAATTCGGAAGATGTTTCCTGGGCTCCTTATGCAGCTGCTGCCCTACTGCAAATCTTCATAGAGCAGAGAGCCTTCTGTTTATATTTTTGCTTGCAGTTGGCAGGGGTTGGCAGGTTATCTGAATACTCTATCTCTGTCTATATTTGCCTACTTCTGATCTGTTGACAATATAAGAATGTCAATATTTTTTCCTTGTAAGGTGATATAAGCAACTGCCTAACTGTTGACTCAACTGAGGATTACTAATTCCAATAGCTAGTTAACAAATCAGCCTACACTCCAGGGAGAAGGTAAGTGCCTGCCACTTCTGAAAGAGCTCTGGGAAGCTAACAGTGATCAGTTGCTTGGAGCCCAGGGCTAAGCCAGGGTGGAGCTCAATGATGCTCCCTTTGGGAGGTGGCTCACCTGGCCAAGAGATAACCTGGGTGGGGCAGGGGCAGGGGCAGGAATGGTGCTCCATGGGAAACATTATTTCTTCTTCCAGTTCTTTGGATGGTAGTTTGCAGTTACTTTGCATTTCAATTGTGGCAGGTAACTGTTGGATTTCCTTTCCTTCTCTTAGCATGATTTTATAAAACTTACCCATCTTACTTGAATCTCTTCAGAGAGAGAATGGAAGGTGAGGCCATAGTGAAGGTTTGTAAAAATGTGTGCAGGGAGATTGCCACCCCAAATCCCACCTGTCTGGGTCATAGTGAGGTTTTTTTTGCCATGTGGCATCTGTGGAGTGCTTTTAAGAAATAGGCTGTTCCATGTTGTGCTGAGCTATGTCTTCCTCCAAGCACACAGGCATTGACTCTGGACATGCACAGTGTGTGCAACACCTGTGCCTGCTCAGTACTGCTTCTAATCCAATTTTTATTTTTAGTAATCTTTGAGATACCAGAAGATGTCTCAGTAGAAATCTCCTGTTTCATTTCTCTTTGTCTTAAAATGCTTTTGAGAAGGCCATGAGAACGTGGCACAGGCTGGTTGTGTTTATCTGGCTCTGCTTTTTATTTGTTCTGCAATTATCTTGTGAAACACTGTGTATGCTTTTAGGCATGTTTTGTTGTTTTGTTTTGTTTCTTTTTTCCCAGTTCTGCTCATCCCTTTCTTTTGCACATATGCCCTTACTGTTAATGTTTTCTAATGGAAATAATGTCCTGCAAAGGTCTCGGGTTGAGGGAAAGGGAGGAGCTGTGTGTGAGCTCCTTTGAAATGAGTGTTGATCAAATTCCACTGGAGTATTTTCATGTAACAATAGCCTGGAGATGAGGTTTTTGTCTTTTTTTTACAGTTCTGCCACGTGTAGGAGCAGAATGAGCTCAAAATCTGAGTGAGAGATGTTGTGGTGGTGGGAGATGTCCATCTTGGCAGTTTGGGCACATGTCCACATTGCTCTGTTAAAATTCAGTCTGGTGTCCCTAGTTTTGATGAATGTTTTTGTCAGCTTCTGTGGAAAACACCTCAAAATTATCAAACCTATTTTTATTTTCTGTCAATGCTGAGGGACATCCTCATGTGTTGTGCCCACAAAGCTTGCATTTCAGCATCCAATTACCCACCCAAATGCCCAGTGACACATGAAAAGCAGCTGGCAGCTCTGCAGGACCAAAGCCACAGTTTAGTTACAGGTACTTGTTCATTGCCACAAATTCTGGCTGCCTTGCTGTTTCCCACCACCTTTTACATGTAAAAGAACTTACCACATAGACTGACAAGACAAAGAGTGGGAGAAAGCAAATATTGTCCCTGTTTCTCTGGGGGGGAACTATTGCCCAGACAATTTCATCAGTGCATCTGAGGCTGTGTGCAGCGAGCTCTGAACTGCAGTGGAGTGTGTGTGAGAACATCACCTCTCTCCTTTCCCCACATCTGGGACAGTCATGGTGTTGATGTGACAGAGAGAGTTGTGCACCAACTCTGTGGTCAGCCCTTGAACAGAGAAGCTTCTCAAGGCCCTCTAGGTCCATGCAGACACAAACCTGCACCTCCTGGTGACTCACTCTGTGGCTGAGCACTGAAGACCTTTAATTTACAGACTCAGCTGCAAAATAATCCAATAGAGCTGGATTTTGTACCACTTTAAGTCAAATTCCTAATTTGGATTAAAATAAACCTTTATAGTTTGGATCCATTACTTCTCTTTCAGTGATTAAAAAGTTCCTATCCAGGCTGCTTGGGAAAACTATTTCTTCCTTACCCTCTTGACAAGAACAAGTATTTCCCTGCTTATCTCACTCTAAATCATCTATTTCACATTCATCATCTGAATTCAATTAAAAATAACCTGCAGCTGTAATTGTTAAGGGCTGTTTTTAACTGAACTCCCTTCATCCCAGAGCATGTGGGATTTTCCCCTACAGTTTTAAGAGCAGGTGGTCAGTGGGAAATTCCTATAAGCTCCTCAGTGTAGGGTTGCTCTTGGGGGCTGTTCTCAGAGTATCAGATGTGATTTAGCATTCATCCCTCCAAAGCAGAAGACTGATGACTTCCCCCCTCCCCTTTCTACCAATACTTGACACAAACTATGTGAAAAGGGGGGCTGTGGGATGCAGACTCATCCTTGAGTTTTCCAGAGCATGCATAGGCTATTTGCAATAGCCAGCCAGAGCATCCTCCTGCAAATAAGTTTGTGCAGCCTGCAGTGCAGTGCAGGGGCAAGATGTGCCACAGAACCACTTTGGTTCATTTTGAACATACAAAATAGAAGTTCCCTGAAAACCTTGTGTGACTAGCATGGTTTATATCATAAAACAAAGGTGAATGGGTTTGGAGAGTATGTAAGCATTCATTTGTCATCCATCTCTTATTGTTAATGGGAAGCTTCCTGTAAAGAACTGGGTGAGGCACTGCCTTGCAGAAATGTGTACAAGCAGCGTGAGAGATTCTTGCTTTTGTTTCTACTTTGTGGGAACTGTGCAGAGTCTGCAGCTCAGACTGAATTCTGCAACATCCAGTCATGGAGACAGAACTTACTGTAGATGAGAAGACCGTGATTTGGCTTGAGTTGTCTTAGCTTTTCTATCCCCTGTTACTTTTTCAGGAATCTTGGTAAAATGTTCTATGCGATTTTTTCTGTTTAATTAGAGTGATTTTTTTTTTTTTT
>VYZR01043200.1:24936-36988 GCA_013400675.1 Oxylabes madagascariensis
AAAACAGTCATCACTGTGTAAATTTGAGCTCATGGTACCTCTTTTGCTGGCTTCAAAAAGGCTTTGAATCCAAGGGCTGCTCTTAGAGAAAAAGGTTGTCTGCTGGTTTACTTGGCAACATGGTCTTTTGCTTGTGGCCCAAGACAGATACACTGTGCATGTCCCACCTCACTCAAACAGGAGCATTCAGTGTGGGGCAATGCTTCCCCCAACCTGCTCTGAATTTGGGATCTGCTTGCACATTCTGTCGTTTTTCAGCTTGAGAAACTCTATTTCTGCTCCAGCTAGGGAACTTGGTCTCCCCCTCCCCTGCTTCCTCTTCCCTTAATGCAACACAAAAAATGATACTAACTTAGAAAGGTACTTGGCATCCAAAAAACCTACCCATACTGGAGCTTGTCCAAATTTACATCTCCAAAGCAACTAATCCTGTGCCCACTGATGACTGTTTTCAGTGACAGGGTGGGTGTCCCTGAGGTCCAGGGATACCTCTTCACAGCCATTCCCTGGAGCACAGGGCAATGTCTGGCTCCCATTCCCACGTGTCCCTCCCAAAGCCCAGCTCAGGTAGGTTGTTTCACTGCAGTGATGCAGAAGTGGTTGCAATCAGAGCTGCAGTCACAAACCCCACCTTGTCTCACTTGTGTTTTGCAGGGCTTTCCTTGCACGTGCACATCTGCTTTGTGTGTCCCCAGGCCAGCTCTGTCCCTGCAGCAAAGGCCCTGGGACAGGAGCCCGGAGCTGCTTCCTTCTGCAGCAAAACCACCACCAGTTCACTCTCACTCCAGGGGGAAAGCAAAACTTGTACAATGAGTGCTTTTCCAGGCTCTCTTTCTTCCACACTGAGACAGATCATGACATTTTCAACGTAAACAACAGGCAACTGGGTTTGGTGATTGGCAGACAATGAAGTCAGGTTTCCTAGGGCTTTTTCTGGTGGATAATGAAGGGCTGGTTTGTTGTGTTGGTTTGATTTTGTTTGGGTTTTTTTCCAGAACTTCCTTTCCCCTACTGCATTATTATTGAGGCTGCAATGTAATAATAAGTATTATATATGCAGAGCAGAGAGATCCCCTGATGGACAAAGGGATCCTCTGGTGTTTAATAAAATAGTCTCCCCTGTGGCTACTTCTCCTACATCCTAGTTTTATAGATGTTCTCATTAAGATTAATTTAAATCTGATGAAGGCTGAACCATTTCTTGCATCCTTCCCTTTAAAGAACACAGGGCACTCATATTTTCTACTTACCTCATCATCAGGCAGCATAAAATTTGTGAGAATTGGCAATTTTTCTGAGCATCTGTCAGCAGCAGTGGGAACTAGCCAGTTCCAAAGGGAAAGTAGGGAAGTTGTAAAGGCAGAGGCAGGAAAAGCAAGTTATTACAATGTTCTTTAAAGCTTTCTTGCAAAGACAGTACCACCTTCTGCTGAAACCTTTGTAAGGAGAATTGGGAACAAAGCATTCACACTGTCACAGTGCACCAGACACTGAAGAAAGACACCTTATCTGTTCTCTGAAGGTTTCTGTATGTGTGCTGTTGGGATACAAACTGGAACACACACTCCTCCTTACTTATGCTTGAGAAAATGGCTCAGTTCTTGCAGATCTGTCTCTCTCTAGTGGCTTACATTTCCTGTCCTGTTCCCCAGCACCACCGAATAGCTCTCCTATGCAGAATGGTTTTATTCACTGATTCCCAGAAGGTCTTATCAGGTAAGGAGAGTGGCAGCATCTGGATGGGGTTGGCATACAGATCTTGTCTGAGCCAAGGCCCCACTACAGCTATTCTTTGCCCCTTTCCATCTCTGCCTGATACCTCTTAAGGGATGTGTGTGCATCTCCTAGTGCTGCTTGAATCCCTAGCTACAAGGCTTTACAGAACCATCCAAAGCAGTCCAGTAATGTCCCTTTAGTCTGTGCTGATCACATGGCGATGTCAAATGACTGGAGCATTTCACATTTTTGTGTAATCTCCTTAATGTGGGGGCACTTCGGGAGCTCTTGGATTGCAGGGAGTTCAGGGTAACTTGAACTTGTTGGAACACTACAAGTTTCCACAGATCTGAACGTGGATGTTTGGTAGGGTTAGGAGCTGCAATACTTGCCTGGGAAATGAGGAGAGGAATCAGTAGGCCCATTTGTCTTTCTTCTGGAGTAGGCACTTACTGAATGAGTAAGGACACTGGCTGTCACCTAATAGCCACCTTGGAGTGATGAAAGCACAAGGAGATCTGCATGTGGTCTTTTGCAGAGGTGATATTTCAGGTTGAAGTGCATAATGATGCTGCCTGAGAAAGTTAATGTAGGTGTTTGCTGAAGAGTTGGACTTCATTTTACAAGGTTACTATACAGTCAGGTTTTATTGACAGCTCATTGACACACAGATTATTATGCAAATTCTCAGAAATGCTTATCTGTGGTTTGTCACTGTTGATCTATTCACAGTTATAATCTCCTTGCCTCTATAAATTTTCCTGCTCTTGGGGGATGTAAAATGTTACAGGAGCAAAAGCTATTTAGATGTGGCAGTTACCCTGAGTTTCTTGCTCATGATATTTCCCCGTGATTTTTTGGGAAACATTTAAGTTTCTGGTAATTTAGTCAAGATTCAAAAGAATCAATTGATGAGTAAAGACATGAAGCAGTTCTGATAAAAGAGATAGCTAAGGAAGTGATAATTCCAGCCTCAAAAAGTGAGGAAAAGGGGAAGAGTCCACTAACTAGTGAGTGACATGGAGAAGGTTATCCAGATACTTCCTACTCACTTTCTCTCAGGAGCTGGAGCATAAAAGTAAATTGGTGGCTGTGAAGTGCAGAACAATCCAAAGGAGAGAGCCTGCAATTTGCAGCTGTGCATTTCTTCCCTCTTATCAGAGTTGCTCTTGTCACACTGAGCCATTATATGGTGTAACTTGTTACTAGAGGAAGATGTGAGTACAAAAAGCTCCTTCCAGTTTAAGATTAGGTAACTAATGAATGATATATGACTGGGTTACTAAATGGAACATTAACATCTCTGACTTGACTCTGACTATTCCAGCTTCCTAAAGCTGGAAAACATTAAAGAATGGTAAAGTGCTGCAGTTAGGGTCCTGGTGATTCTGGTGTGCTGTAACCCACCCCATTAACCCAAGGATGAGCCTAGTCCCTCTCCCTTGAGCTTCTCTTCAGGGTTTGACAGAACAGCAGGAAATGTGGGAGGTGAATTGTCCTGTACCAGCTGCAGGATAATGAGACTTGCAAGGCACCAGCTCAGCAGGAAAGATATTGCTGTGGTTGAGATCCCACCATTCTCAAGTGGTGCAGAAGGAAGCCTGCATTGAAAGCTGGGTTCAGCCCTCACAGGGCAGATTTTCTGTGTCAGCATCAGTGGGGATAGGGTGAGATAATAACTTCAGCCTCCCTCTTTAGTTTTTTTTGAGAAACTGCTTCTCCTCCTTGTCCTTCATCTTCTAGCTGAAGCCCAGAGCGTGAATCTTTGCCTTGTGTTTGTCCTTGGGAAATCATGAAGAGAACAAATGCTGAGCCCAGGCTGTGTCTGCTGCAGCAGTCAGAGAAAGAGAGTTTGCAGGGTTATGTGGGAGATCTGGGGCTGAACACGGCAGTGACAAAAAGCAGAACATGCTGAAACACACTGCTGAATGTGTGTTGTCTGGCTGCAGGGAACCTGGTTCTCCCTAAGACATTAGTTCTTGAAAGAGAAGACCTGCAGTCCAAGAGGTTTCCTGTGTGCCAGCTGCTCCCAAGGTCCGTGGGCATCCTGGTCCTGCTCCAGGTTTGGTGGCAGGGTCGGGGCTGCCAGCATCCCTGCCTCTGCTGACACCTGGGAGAGATGTGAGGAAAATGAGCTTGCTACCTTCAACAGCTAGACTGCAGCTGATTGTCAAAGGCAGCCTAATTTAATTAGAGTTGAACTGGATCTTTATTTAATGAGATCTGAGACTAATTAATTTTTGGAGTCACAGTACGAAAGACGCTTTGTTCCTTTTGAATAGGTAATTAAGTGAGGCATATGCAGACAGTCAATGCTCTGCTGCATTTGCAAAAGGTTTGTTCTCCTTCTTATCTTCATCTTCTTTGTATAAGCACTCTGGAATTAGGAATTAATTGTTTTGTTGCTAATGATGTTGGGTATAATTATCTTGCTTTAGAATGACAGACTTTGTCCAAGTCATGGGTCATGGGTACAGGGCAGAAGACAAGCTGCCCAGGATGATGAACTTCCCAGAGCTAAAGCTACTTTTGCTCAGGAGCAGAGCGGCCAGCTGGGATCCACCGCAGAGTGGCAGGTGACAGCATTTCACAACACCAGCTCCAGATGACTTTCTAGTGTGGACAAGTTGTCTTTCATGTGGTTTATCCTCACCTGGTTCTACCAGAGTAGCATGGGCACACCACAATACTTAGCTGCCTGGTTGTCGGAGAAGGAGATTTTTTTTTGTCCTTTTTTCTTCATTTGTAGTGATGCTGTGTGTACCACTGCACTGGATCAGAACAGCTTGGTTGTTTTGATCCTCACACCCATAAAAGCCTCAGGGGCTTCAATGTTTGCAAACACAAGGCAGCATCTCCTTAATTGAAATGACATTCATTTGCAAGCCAAGAATTAATATTTTGAGTTCTGATGTTTAAGAATTAGTCTTGTGTGACTTGTTCCCCATTGGCACCAGCAAATAACCCGCAATGTTCAATATCTAGCAGGTCTTTTCCATTAGAAAGCAAACTTGGTGTTTGAGCCCAGTACTTCTTAGCATGTCCTTGATGAATCTTTTTCAGTTGTGATGCTCAAGACAGAGGTTCATGGTCCCTGGCAGCTGAGTTAGCACATAGATGAGAACAAATTTGATTTTCCTGAGGACTATCCTTGTCCTGACTGTTTTGTGGGCTCTCTTTTCTACCTCACCACACATTTATGTACATCATCTATACCTGGGGTGTACATCTGTATGAGTCTGCAAGGAAACCAGGTGACATTCACAAGACTTTTCATCCATGTGCACGTGCTCTCTGTTGCAAAAGCTCAGTCTTTGAAGGCTGTGGGTTGGTACAAGATCATGCCTATATGATCATTTCAAGCCATTGACAGAGTGTATGTACTAAAACTTTTGACCTCAGCTCGACCCATTAATCAAAAAAAAAAAAAAAAAAAAAGAAAACGGTAACTTCTTGGTGACTCAACCTTATCGGAAAGCAAAGGAATACTTCATACTGACAATAGATAGAAGCTAGGGCAATGAGAGTGTATCCCTGTCAAGATACCACGCTGCCACATCCCTAGATTGATTTCTTATTTTTTCCTCCTGTCCATATCTTTGGAGATCCATTCTCATGTTCCAGCGTATTTCCAGGATCATAGCAAAACCTCTTCCAGCAGGCTGGTCCAGAATGGCACAAATTTCGGACTTGTAGCACAAACAGGGAATGCACTGTTAAACCATTTCTGCCAACCCTGGTTTCTACACCGACATATTCAACTTTGGAGGAGACCTGTGCTCAAACACATCTTCAGAGAATCCCTGCAGCCTTAACTTTGGGACTCCAGCCTACCCTCTCTGCTGGGATCTGTCTGTGCTGAATGCAATCTGCTATAATCATGCTTTTTAAACTTTCATTGCTTAAGGGTTGCTTTCCTATTCCCTGACAGAGTCATTAATTTTTCCTACTCTTATGAACATCTTTCTACACTTTCAGATGGTCCAAACCTTTTGGATTTTCTTCAGAAATTCCCCACAAGAGGCATCTGGTGCTCTTGCCTGTAGGGCACTCTCTAACCACAGGCAGTCGCCTGTGTTAGCTGGCTGCCAAAATGGCAAGACAGTCCTGGCAAATTTGCTCTCCATTTCACGGAGACTGGAGCCCAAGAAAGCCATACTGGTGGCCACACCAGCTGTGTGCCTGCTGCGGGCACCCTTGGCCCATATGGCTCTTGCAGGGCAGGAGATGTTTGGAGAAAGGGGCTCCTGTTCCTTTGATCCTTACCACGTGGCAAACAAGCAGTGACCGCAGGGATCTCTGCCCTTTCTCTTACCCGTTCCAGCTCCCTAACCCAGCTCTGCCCCTCTCCCTGCTCCTGTTCCTGCACTGCTGGGAATTCTTGAACTGCCTTGGGCACGGAGAGGTGCATCAGGTTTGCATTGATGTGGCAGTGCGGGAAGGCGAGGTGAGGGTGCCGAGGGCCGGAGCAGGAGAGCCTGAGAGCAGGTGCACTGTGGTTAGGGCATATGACTCTATCCACTTAATCACCTCCAAGCAGGTCTCCACCTATTCCTCCCTCTCCTTTTCTGGAAAGTTACTGTAACTTGCATATTTGTGATGCTTTCTGCTGCTGCAAGCAGGATGACTTGTTGACTGCAGACCAGTCACCTGCAAATAACTTGCCTTTGGTCAGCTGCATCATCTAAGGACAGCCTGAATCTGCTGAATGGCTTCCTCAGCCTGGTTTGCGCAGTTCTTGAACACTGTGAAGTGCAGGAGTTTCTCCTACAGCTTATGGTTGGTCTGACCTGAGATGATGGGGAATGCATCACGAGGCACACGCTGAGCACAGAGCACTGCAGGATCAGACCTGGCTGGATGGAGAGGATGGCAATGCAGTGTTTGCAGATGGATGTGAGCCCCTGTCTGGCCTGGACTAAAGCCAGCACTAGAATGAGCCATGGCCATGTTGGTGCTGGGTATATTGGTCTGGGGTCTCAGCCAGACTCAAATAACTGCACAGTTTTGGGTCCTGAGCTGAATCTTACCTGGTTGGGTCTGAGCTTGCCATGGGTCTGCTCAGAGACCAGCAGGAGAGCTCAGCATAAATATCTCACAGACATGGCAAATTTGTCTACAGAATCTAGTAGTTGATCCATCCAGATTCCTCACCATGAATCTTCATCTGGCATCACACATCTTGAGGTTAACAGTGTTGAGCTCAGCCAAAATCAATATAATTCTTCATTGTGAGTGTATCCTCAGTGCAGTGCAGCTGTCCTTGCTATCCAGGGAGCATAACTTAATCTCCCAGAGCGACGTGTTGAATTTATTGCTTGGGATGATCAGTGAACATAGGGTGGTGGGTGGGGAAAATCCGGGCTTTGATTCAGAGTTTGTGCTATATCTGTGAGTAAGGACACACATCTGACTCAAAGCACACAGCTCCTGTTTGGGCTCCTGTCTTCCACTGTGCTGCTCTCCTCCTTTCTTGTGCTTTGCAGTACAGAACTGACTGGATCAGGGGTGTAGTAAAGGAAAGTCAGGAACAGAAATCATATTGAATCAAATTGATCATGTGTGGGAAGAAAAGCAGGTTTTTATCCTTTTATGCAAGGGGGAGGGGGGATCATTTAAATGAAGAGACTGTTTCCCTTTTAACTTAGTTCTTGAAAAATGCCACAGTGAGTTATTTAATCTCCTTAAGCAGATCCCCTTATCTGGCTTCCTCGCAGGCACTTGCTCACAGGGTCCATGTCAGCCTCAGCACAGGGAAAGTTGCTCACAGTTCTGGCTCCTGTGCTAAGAGGGATTTCTGCATACCTGTTCCCCGGGCTGCTTGCTTGCTCAGCCCTCCCCAGGGCATGAAAAGTGGGAAAATACAAAAAAGGGGAAGATACAGATAGAGCCTGTTAATTAAACTGAAAACATATCCCAGTGGCAAAAACCTTACTTAAGTCACTGAGAATTCCTTTGTGACTAGAATAAGGGCCGTTTCAGCCCAGACCTGGATCCATGTGTCCTGTTTATCTTGCTTTTGGGCCATTTAAACCTCTGGTGCTTATATTTAGGTTTTGAACCTCATGTTGCACTCTCATTCATGGGCTGCTCTTGGCTCTGGTCACTTCTCAAAGGGTTTCTGAATGCAACATCAAAGTCCAAACCAAACAGACCTCTGTGGCAGAAAGGGAAGACACCAGTTTTCAGGACCTTTGCAGAGATAAATAAGACTGTGCTTTGCCCGAGGGCATAACTCCACATATGGCTCTGGACAGCTTTAGGAGGTCTTTGGAGAATGCCAGACTTTGTTCTGCTTCTTCCTTGAGGCTGAAGCAACTGATATTATTCTGCTGTTGCTTTCCTTATGGCCTAAAGTTGAACTAGAATGACAGAGCGGGATTTTCTGGCTCTGGGACCAACTTCAAGGAAGTCATCATGGAGAGTGGCTTCTTTTCATGCATGGTGTCCCCTGCAGGGTTATTCTCAGTGTGCATGTTATCACCTTGTGTGATATATAATCACCCAGAGGCTAGGACATGCAAGCACATGGTTATGAATACCCACAGAAACAGTGAGATCCCTTGCTCTGATGCCAGAGATAAATACTTTGACTCTGGACTCTATTATATTCTCAGAACCAAACCACTCAGCAAACCTGCCTCGTGATTCCACTCAGCCCTGTCATAATGATTTTAGAAGGAAACCACAAGAAACGTGGTGGTTTTGGGTCTTTGTCAAAGCACAGCAGAAGAGTGTTGGTTGATTACTTTTTAAAAATTCATTTTGACATTGCATTCAGAATGAAAGTCTGGGCGTATACCTAAATGTTAGAAATGTAAAGAGGGTCTTGCATATAATTGTGGTGAGAAACCACTGGATATCATTTGAAAACTTACTGTGGATGCAGGAGATGAGATAATTTAAATATAACTATGTGAAATCCCACCATGGAAACTGTATGTGCTTCTGGGTTACTCTACCCTTTCTTAGCTTTCTCTTTTGTCTAAAATGCTCTATTCTTTCTGGTACACTAACAAATACAAACATTCACCCTTCAGCTCTGTGAATTTAACCTTTTCTTCTCCTATCCTCTTTGTCTGTGCTTTCCCCAGACACGCACACAAACACAAATAGCCCACAGCATGTACCTGGAGAGGACGTGCCCTCCTCTCCACAACTGGGCATGGACACAGTTGCAGGCAGCTGCTGTGAAACCAAATCTTTTTGTGATGAATAACAGCTCTGGAGCTCACCAGGCATCTGACTATGACTGGTGAAAGGATTGCTGAGGTCAGTGGCGGCGTGTGCAATTACAAAACACTGGGCAGTTGTCCAGGTGGTTGGTGGAGGCACAAGCACAGCCCTACAGCTACGAGTGTGCTTGAGGCTCTGGACAGGGCAGAGTTCAGGACAGGGGAGGGTGGTGGTGGCAGTGCAGGCAACTGCAGCTGTGTCTCGTGCAAGTGAGCAGAGCTGTGGGGAAGGTGACTGAGAGGCTCCAGAGTCCACAGCAAGCTTCTCCTCCTGGGCTATCCAACAGCCTCTGGGCAAGGACAGCCAGCCCCAGCTGGGCAGGGAGAGTTGGTAACCACGCTCCCAGTGAGGCCAGATGTGCTGCTCTGGATGGTTGGGGCACTATCATGCCTTCATCCAATCCTTTTCTCTGCTGAGATGATTATTGTTGCAGCAGGCATGGAACACAACGGGGGCTTTGCCTTCAGATGCTGCTGACCACAGTATGATGTCTGAAGTCTCACCTTTCTTCATGTGGATGATAAAACTTCTGTTTTATCATGAAGTGATAAAGCTGAAACACTCACAGGGACCTAACCTGGTAGAATGTGTGTGGTGTGAGAACAGCCACAGCCAGAGGAACCAGGTGGGCAGCTGGGGCTGAAGCACCTTTAGCATCCACACCAAAAAAGCCCAGAATTTATGTCAGAGTCCTCTCCCAATGCTGTAACTGATGATGCATCAGGTGTTCTGAATTGCTCATCTTTCTTTCAAGTCCTTGTGGGACAGGAACATCTGGGTTAGAGGCCACCAGCAGGTAGCACTGCTGTGGCCCTCTGTGCCCTGGCACAGAGAATTTACAATCCTTCCAAGAGGTGTGACACAGCAAAGGCCCCCTGAAATTAGTAACAGGATCTGCTTTATGTGCAGAGGATCCTGTCCTCTTCCCCAGTGCTTTAAAAAGAAGTGCAAAGGGCCCCAGTGAAGCCAACCTTGCATACCATAGATGGAGCTTTCTTAGATCTCTTTAACAGTTGGAATTGTGAAATATTTGTTGCATCTGTAATTAGGGAATAGAACAGATGGCTAAAGCTTAGTTATAATTAAAGTCTAATGCACAGGAAAATAACCCAATGCAGCCGGTGATTCAGCAGCAACCAAAGAATTTTAATTCTTTCTTTGCTGCGCTTAAGCTTCAATTGTAGGAACTGGGACTTCAGGGAAAGTCTGTTGCATCACTTATTACATAGGGACATGGCTTTATATTAAAGGATGGTGTGGAAATTTTTGATTGCTATGTATTAAGTTATATTGTGTGGTCTTGCCTACCTTAGTAACTTGAAATCATGTGTGAAAAAGGCATGTGAATTGTTTTAGCAAAACAGAATCTGCATGTTGCAATCCGTTTTAGAAGAGACTTTCTTAAAACCTGTCTGCCTAGTCATTGATTGCCAATGCTTCAGGTTAAGGTATTTGGAAAGAGGCATTAATTAGGTGCTCTTAGACAGGAATATATTTTATTTATGAATCTGTTTTAAAAGGACCTTTCAGAAATATCATTTAAATCATGTTTAACACCACTTTCAAGTGGAGACCTTAGGACAAGAGAACTGGAAGCGATTGAATAAGCTTCTCATTTCCTGAGAGGCAGGAAACCAGATTAGGAGTTAGCATCAGGCAAAGAAACATGGAGTGGTGTTACTGTGAGCTATGCAGACTCTGGAAATGGTTTATATGTTTGGGGTTGTTTTTTTTCACTCTACTGTTATTAGAGCAGATGGAGGTCTATAATACATCCTGCCAGAGGTATGTGAAGCCAGCTCTCCCAGAAGGTGAACAGGAACAGTTCTGGACCATTCCTGGAGACTGGAGAAAACATCAGAGAAAAGTCCTTATGAGCATTCCTATAAGCATTCCCCTTCCTCATCTTCTGAGAAGACTCACTGGAAAGGTTCACCTGTATCTACCTGGGATATGGGGACATCCATTGGTACATTAATGATGCACTTGCTGGGGCTACAGCTGCCTGAGAGGTTTGAGAGGCATCCCCTCCTCCCTTTGCAGCAGGCTGGAAGGAGCAGTGTTAAGTGACAGGTTCTTCTCAAAGCTGTCATCAGCCCTGAGTGGCCACTGCTCTTTCAGAACCTGTCCCTGGAGGACCTGGGTGGCATCTCTTTCATAGTGAGCATGAAGGGAACAAGGAATACTTGATATTTATTGTGGATTTTAGGCATGCAGACAGCCCATAACTGCTCAGTGGCTAATCAGCATCTTTTGCATTTTGGTTGTCCCTCAGTGCTGTCTTAAGCTACAGCAGATTTTGGTGCAGGAGTTGTGTGTATCCTCTCTGGGCTCCACAGGACTTGTAAAAGATGCTACATTTAGTAGTTAATTTAGGAGTTAATGCTGGGAATCCCTGAGCAGGAGGCAGGTGGTGTTAAGGGTTCTGAACTGATGCTGTTTGAGCAACTTGTGCCATGCTTTGGAGCCCTACCCTTAAGAAGAGTGACTTGGGAAAAAAAATCAAACAAAACCATCACCAAAAAAAAGCAGGAATATTTCCCATGTCTGCACTTGTTTCAAAAGTGGACCTAGGGGCTAAAATACCCTTACTATTCAGAGCTAGTGCACTCCAAGACAGAGCTGACCTCTGCTTTCACAGCCACAGAGACCATGGTCTCTAAGTGAATCTGGAGCGGACCCCTGGAAAAAGGCATGGAAACTTAATGGCCACCACAAAAGGCAGGATTTGGCTCATGCAGCCTTTTGATGGATGGCAATAGGATGGGGAATAGATGGACCTAGATCAGTTTCACTAAAACTCATGCCTGCAGGACTTTTCAGGAAAGCTAATATGCAGGGAGAACAAAAAGCATCCTTATCCCTGCTCTGGAGTGTTTCTGAGCTGGTACCCCCTAAGACAACAGCAGTGAGACTTGGCAGTAAAAGGGTCTGTGGAGCACCTTGGAGCCAGCCCCACTGCTACCAGGAGTTTTGGGTGCCACTGCCCACCTGGCAATGATGCCATGGGCAGGGATCACTGGATAGCAGGGATCACCAGAGGGCAGGAATCCCCCGGTGACTGGGATCACCAGTAACAGGGATCACCAGAGGGCAGGAA
>VYZR01043398.1:0-12614 GCA_013400675.1 Oxylabes madagascariensis
TATATATATGTATGTATAAAAAATTAAAAGCTCCACACTCAGTCCTGTTGCTCCACTGCTGAAGGCTCCTGTATGATCAGATTCCCAGCACAAATCCAGCCAGAGCAGCCAGTGTCCACTGGAAAACCTTTAAGGCTGTTTATTTTTCTTACAGCATGCTCAGGGTGTGAAGGCTGGCACAGCACGTTCCTGAGAGCCTGACGTTCTCAACACTTTATAAAGCAAGACAGGGCCAGGTAGGACCATGCACTGCAGGATGCCCTGTGAGCTCCTGGAGTTTCTGCCTTCCACTCACCCTTGCAAATGCCTGAATTAAGGCTGTGTCCTACAGTGCCCCAGTGGCTTATTGGATTAGTGACTGCCTTTCAGCAGCTCAAATCAAAGTCTGAGCAGGCTGACCTTTCACTTGCAGGGCAGTGAAGGTGCTCCTGGTGAAATGAGCTTCACTCACCCTGCTCCACTGGCCCATATCCCACGAGGAGTGGGATTTCACAGAGCATGGAGCCCATTCAATGGGCCAAGGACTTAAGAGCATGCTTGAGTGGGAAGCCTTCCCACCCCAGACACCCCTTTGGAATGTGAAAGAGAAGCCAACAGGAATGGCCAGGATCTAGTCCTGCTGCATCTGGCACACAGATTTAAATTAAAATGAAAAACCTGGGCTGATGTTTTACAAAGACCAAGTTCAGGTCTACATCCCAGCCCTGCTTCTGGTGAGCAAATCCATGTGTGGTTTGCTCCTGTCATCTGTATCTTCAGCCTTGGGTTGTTCCTAAAAGCAAACTTTTCCTTAAAGAAAATCCAACTGAAAAGGTTTTCTCAATTTGAAAGCCTTGATAAAAAGGAAAGACAACTTTCAGACTGACTGGGGTGAATGTTCTGTCTTTATCCAGTTTACATAAAGACAACTTCATCCCAAGGTAAGGAACGCTTCCGTCACATAGTCTGGACAGACAGGGAAGGAGGGGATGTTTTGCAGTTACTGCCATTTGACAGAAGAGCCACCTCAAAACAACCCTGAACTGTCCAGGAGGACAGGACTTCAGCCTCAGCTCCACCACATTCAGGCACAGTCTTGCAGAAGAAATATGGTGAAGAACAGTCAGGACTTGGATTCAGCCATCACAGCCTGGACTTCCAGGGAAAAGAGGCAACCGCAGCATCCCTTCCAGCTCTTGACCACAGGGATGTCTTGTGGCTCCTTGCAGAGGGAGAACCCAGCATGCTACAGCCCTTATTCTGATGTGTATCATTACTTTATAAGAGAAAAGAAACCCAAGAGAGGCAGGCATTATTCAGCAGGCAGGGTTTCAGAGTTTACAAAGGTTTTACTCCACTGGAACACCTCTTGGATTTCAATGGGATTTGGGGACTGAAACCTCAGATTCCTCTTAAAAGCTCCAGCATACTCATAAACAAATCCCAGTGCTTTATCAGCAGAGCGATGAGGCAAACGAAATCCCTGACAATGATGGACATCTCAAGCTAAAGGGCAAACCAGTTCAGCACCCTGCTCTCCGGGGTATCCAGCCCCTCTCCAGTGCCCAGGGCCCCTCAGCCAGAGCCTGCCCCCACCCTGTGTCCCCCAGCCCAGCCACACTGCTCCAGTGTCCAGCACAGGGTGGACAACACATGGGCTTTCCTTCATCCCAGTACCCAGGAGCACTGCAGCTCCGCTCTGAAAGCACGCGGCAGCTGCTAGAATGCTTCTGAAGGGAGGCAAGAAAAAGCCAACCTCTGCAGACAACCCTACTCAAACCAGTGGGAAATTCCACTTTTCAGCCTTTGCACTGCATTAAATCCTAAGGTTTGGCTCCTTGGATTTATATTCCTCTATGGTTTCATTTTTCCCTAAAAAAAAAAAATTAAATCACAAGCTGTTAAGCTTCAAAACTTAATATTTCCTTAACTTGGAGCTTTTNAATGATGGACATCTCAAGCTAAAGGGCAAACCAGTTCAGCACCCTGCTCTCCGGGGTATCCAGCCCCTCTCCAGTGCCCAGGGCCCCTCAGCCAGAGCCTGCCCCCACCCTGTGTCCCCCAGCCCAGCCACACTGCTCCAGTGTCCAGCACAGGGTGGACAACACATGGGCTTTCCTTCATCCCAGTACCCAGGAGCACTGCAGCTCCGCTCTGAAAGCACGCGGCAGCTGCTAGAATGCTTCTGAAGGGAGGCAAGAAAAAGCCAACCTCTGCAGACAACCCTACTCAAACCAGTGGGAAATTCCACTTTTCAGCCTTTGCACTGCATTAAATCCTAAGGTTTGGCTCCTTGGATTTATATTCCTCTATGGTTTCATTTTTCCCTAAAAAAAAAAAAATTAAATCACAAGCTGTTAAGCTTCAAAACTTAATATTTCCTTAACTTGGAGCTTTTCAGCTCAACAGCTCTTAAACATAAACCTCTTTGACTGAAATCTCCTGAATTAAGTTGTCTCCAGCAAGTCACCATCTCAAGCTCTGTCTGTGGGATGACAGATCCCTCCCCACACCACCATCCTGCACTCCTGTCCTCTGCCCCAGCTGCTGGCTCAGGGCAAGACATCACACAACGTGACATCACCCATGTCCCCACTGTGCCACTGCAGGGCCAGTTCAGGGCTGATGCAGGCACTGATTAGTGACATCACCAACCTCTCAGTTCCCTGCATCACTGTCCTCAGTGATGGCACCAGTGAATGAGTGACCCTGAAGGAACTCAGGGTGGGCTGTGATACAGGACAGTTTCTGAAAACACCGCTGGAAAACCTATGTTTCCGCTAATCTTTTTGAAGAGGAACTGCAGTCACACCTTGCATCAGAGCCAGAATTCAAAAAATATCATATGGGTGGATTGACACAAAAATATATTGGAAAATGGCATTTTTCTGGAAAATCAATGTCACAGATCAGTAAAGAGACATTTCTGGAAGTCCCATTCTGCTGGCGCATGCACAAGCACCTTCTACAAGCAGAGCTCCACCCGCTCAGAGGTAAAGCAGCAAGGCTTTCATCAGCATTCTCCACCACTGCCACAACGAGGGCACCAGCCACAGCTGGGCTCTCAGGAACACTGCCAAGCAATCCAGAAAGGGGACAGATTCATGCAGGAGCACCATGTTTGCAATGGTGCCCAAGCTTTTCGTAGAGACCAGGGAAATGCCATGCTGCTCCAACAGCACTGGCTAGGGAAGACTCGAGGAGAAACTGAAAACCATAAGAAGACTGGAAAGTCTGAAGAGCAGTGAAGGACCAAGCAAGGAGAAGGCTGTGGCAAGATGTGGAGTTGGAAAGAACTATCTAGAACCATGAAGCTAGAGCAAACAAGTAGAAGTATCTCTCCTAATTCAAGACCCCAAAAATTAAGTCAAGATCCCCCAATCTCCCTGTCCTGTGCCCTCTGGAGATCACAAGGATTGGCTGGGTTCTGCACTATAGTGGTCCTATGACATGTTACTGCCCTTAGCTACAGCCATTTAGTTAAAATCTTATTTTCTGTGAAAAAAAAAAAAAAAAAAAATAAGGCTTGAAAGTGTGGGAAAAATATTTGAGGAACAGGGAAGAATGTCCTAAACACCAGAGATGGCCTTATTATTAAATGGAAAGCTTTATTCATTAGCTGTAGCTGTGCACTGTTGTTGGTGTCCTCATACACATTTACATCCCGGGAAGAGCTTTACACCACTCACAGCAGTGCCCAGATAACATTCACTGCCTCAAAATAGCACGATAAGGGCTGCTAGGAGCCTTTCATCAAGGACATTCCGGGGGAAAATAGCACAATTACAAGCTTTGGGACAAATGTAAGGAGCAGTGGGAAAAGTTTCATGAACAGGCACAGATAAAGGTGGCTGCAGTGGTGAAATGCCAAATACCTCAACAGCTATAACACACCTTCAATTCTCCCTGCAATTATTACTCATCAAAAAAAAATCAAAATCAACATAAAATCTAAGGCTTAATTTGAAAACAGGCAAGAGAAACTGTTTTCTCTTAAATATAGTAAGTCAACAGAATTGGATGGGGCTCAGCAGGCCTCAGGCCACAGCAATTAGTTGAGTAAGACTGCAGGACCCTTTTGACAAAATTGCCTTCAATTAGAACAAAGACTGCTTCTAGTACGAGCATAAACTAATCACTTGAGGTGAATGAGATGCATTAACTCTGAGTGGCCTAGCTCTGTTCCCTTGCTTTGTCATTTGTAGGGTGGTGGCCATGCCGTTGTCCTGGACAAGGCTCAGGGCAGCAGCACACGGCGCTGGCATGGCCAGCTCAGTGTGGGTGGGCACTGTCAGAGGTGCCCTGCTGAGCATCCCTCCCAGAGCCTTCGCTTTTCCCATTCTCACTTTTGAGCCTTGGCCATCTTTTTTCCCCCCTTCTTTTATTCATTGCCATTTCTTGCTTGTTTTCCCCCAGGATCCTTTTCCCGTAGAGGCTCTTATAGCTTGGGTAGGGAGAAGTGACAGAAGTGGTGGAAGGAGAAAAGGAAGTTTTTGGAGAAAGGAGAAGAGCAAAAGTCATCTTCATGCAACTGGACACAGGCCATACATGTGGTCCCCACAGTACACATCTTAATCAACATTTGATATATTTGATTGATTTACTTGGTCCCAATTAGGCACTGCTTAAAACCCATTTACGTAAGACAATCCAAAGGCCAGCCACTGAAGAGCTGATCCAACACAGAATTGTTTCCAAAAGTGTCCATGCAGGTAAATTCGTGAGCAGCCAGCAGGGTTTCCCTGTGCTACCTGTAAACAGGAGGACAAGTCAGGCCCCTTTCAGGCACACCTGCAAGTCCATCAGAAGCATCACTTCTCCTGCAGCCCATCACACGTGCTCAGCTCTCCTTGTTCACATTGAGAATTAGGCTCAGACAAAGCAATCCTTAATAAATACCAGACCACAAAACCTCCAAACCTCTCTCAACACAACCGATTGCACTTGCTGCTGCTTGCCAGAACCTACTGCCCACTAGCCAAGGGCAGGATTAAAGGTGCTGGGCTCCGTCCAACACTGAGCTCCAAACCACCCCATTCTTATGCAGCTTTTTCTGACATTTCTAAGTAGGATCCAGTCTTTAACGCTCTTTTGGGAAAACAGCAAGAATAAGGATCTAGGTGCTGGTTCCAGAGAGGGAAGGAAAAGTTGAGACAGTTCGGCTGCTTGTCAGTAATGGCACATGCAAAAGGGGACATGGTTTGGGGTATCTGGGTAGGAGCATGAACTTAGCCCCTGAGGGACTGTCTGGGTGGCAAGGAGCCCAGAACCACCACCCATCCTGGCCCTGTTTCCCATTACCTCAGCCCACACACACTCCCACCCTCCTGCCAGCCATGCTCCAGTTGCTTCTCTCCAAAGGCTACAACAATTGCTGAGCACAGGCAAAATAAGAGCCTCACCCTCATCACAGCCCCTGGACTCTGAAAAGCCACTCTGGCAGGTTTGCTGGTTCACAGGAGCAAACAGAACCCAAGGACAGACCTAAGGCAGCCACAAGCACTTCTCTTGAACACTCCTAGGAATAAGGCACAGACTGAGAGCTCCTGACAGGATGGTGTCCTTCTGTTATCACCTCCCCTGCAGTGAGATGCCAAGAGACACCACAGACTTGGAGACAAAGTAGATCCATATGGAGCAGCACTTAGCAGCAGCCAACCCTGCATGGTCACACAAACCCGCTCAGCTGGGTGGCCTTCCCTTTGTCCCATGCAGGGAGACACCAGCTACCTGTTCACTGTAAGGAATGAAAACACTCACAGAAGGAAATGAAACATGAAAAAAGCCAGAACAGACAGGTTCTGCAACAGGAAAGGCAGCAGTAGGGGAAGTTCACGTACAAAGGAAAGGCGAAGGCATCACTACCTGGAGAGGTGTTTCACCATCCTGTAAAGGAAGTCAAGTTTTCCCATCACAGCATGAGGAAGTATCAATGCATTTGGCTATGGAGCTCCATGCTCTCAGATAAGCCATCCTCAAGGACCAGCTTCACACAGAGGCTTAGAACCCTCAACACAGCTATCAAAACACTCTAGCTTTGTTGCCATCATTACCATGGCAAGAACATGTTTCAACTCTGCAGAAAGTCAAGAGCAGTACTTCAACAACCCACATTTGGTGTTTGCCTTTTCTCTTCAACAGGTATTTTCATATCTGAGGTTTTTTTTAAATCAACCTTTGAGGCTCTGTTCAAAGTGAAAGAACTGGCAGCTGCATGTGAATATCCAAGAGGATACAGCTGCATCCAGTCATTAGATGGCCAGTCCCAAAAGGAGCCAGGGTTTGGAAATGTGACCAGCACAAGCATACCAGAAATGGGGCAGTGACCATCCCTCACTACTCCATAAACTGGCAGAAAACACTGCAGACCTAACCAGGCCCAAGGGAAGTTATTTTTATGCCATGAGGGTGCCTCAAGATGCCCCATGAGGTTCAAGAGCAGCCTGACAACAACTTGACCTAGATTACACCTCAGCACCAGCGCAGTAATGATTTCCTTCAGAGCTGCCCATACAGGCTTCACCTTCCCCCTGCAATGCTTGTGCAGAGTGCGGCTGCACCCCAGACCTGCTATGGTCAGCCATCTACAGACAACATCCTGGCTTTGCTTAAATCTTTAATAATCAGAGCATTTTACTGGCTAGAAAACTTCTTGCTGAAATTACTGTACAATTTTCACTTCTTTCAGCCAAAATTAAGGGTAATTTTGCTTAAATAAGCCTGTCTGTAGCATTAGCTTTATTTCACCAGGGAAATCTGCTCTCACTTGTGCATATGACATCATCTATTGACATAACCCCACCAAAATAGGCATTTCAAACCCTTATACTCTGCCATTTCACATGCTGCAATTATACTCAAGCCTAAACAAATCTTAGACACAAGACTTGCACTATTTTGCTTCTCTACCATGCACTTCCCTTGGCTTTGTTTTCTCAAGAATTACTTGCTTCTGGAGACTTGCACTGCTTTCCATTGTGCCCAGCATCTCAACTGTAGGAATTAAGGGTTTTATAACAAACTATTAAAAAGTAAAAAAATAAATTTAGTGGCAATTTTACTAATCAAATTGTACATCCTACCTAAACAACTTGTAAAGAATACTCAGTAGGACAGACCCCATGCCCAACTAGCACAACCCACTGTGTTCACATGTCCTGCAAAGTCACCTGCTGCAGGATTCAAGTGTCCAAGTCCTTGAAGTGGGGAAAGCCTCAACCTGTTTTACTCAGGGGGTTCCCAGCTGTGAGAAAACAAGTCAGTTGTGTTATTTCTTAAACACAGCAAGAATTAAAGCAGAGTTCAATAGTTACCATACAATTGTTTGAGTATTTTCTGAGTACTCTTGTCATCCATGCTTCCCTTCACCTAAAGGCCCATACAACCTTAGAAGATTTTACTTCATGTAACAAGAAAGGCCCAAAACTTAAACTCTGGCTCTTAGCATCGTGTGTAGGCCAGAGGGGAGAGGACTTCGGCTCATCTAAGCTTTTGCTAGGCTCTGAACTCAGTGAGCTCTCCAGGCACACCCTGCAGCATTCAAGCTAATTCTTCTCTCCACTAAACCCTCACAGGAGTCATTATCTGAGGCAACCTCAGACTCTGCAGCTCCTTAGAGGAACAGCACAGCCAGTAAATCCCAAATCAAAAGTATTGCATTTTACAAGTGGAGTTTCAGGCCCTCAAAACCCAGTAATTAGAGAGAAACCATAAACCAAAGTGCAATGAAGCAGGTCAGAAACTGAGATGCAGGAAGAGCTGTTTTAAGCAATTATATAATTAGTGGTCACTTTCAGACAATAAAGCCCTGCTTGTCATTTCAGTCTTCTTACCAATCATCTGCTCAGTAGCTCCAAAGCTCACGGAACTGGAGTTGCTTTTGAAGCTGACAACACACAAGGATAGTTTATGTGTACTTGGGAAAGAGAAGTAGCTAAAACACTCAAAGGTAGTTCCTCTAACGACTTTAAAGCCCCATTATCTCTGGGTTCAGTATGCAGACGCCCCCCATCCATAAGAAAGAAACAATAGTACTTTATTAAAATACTAAATTTTATTTTTTTCCACATACATTTAGTCTCCCCACAGTTTCCATTTGTCTGACCACCACCATGCCTTATCAAAACATTCCATACATACTTAAAATGAAGCTGAGGGTGGAGTCCCGTCTTTAAAAACTAAACAGGCATTTCGGACAACACATTCTTGGCAAGGTAATCTGGATGACATTTATCAGACACAGGAGGGAAAGCTCTTTCAGCATTTGTAAAAAGAACAGCCAAATAATGGTTACAGAAATAAGACTGCAGATTTTAACAAACTGTTTGAACTGTTTTCTTTTCTTACAGAGTCTGTCTCCACTGCCAGAGAGCTTGAATGACCTGGAAGTGTACACAAAAAGTTAGAAATTGAAATCCATTTTCTAAAAATTATTTTAGTTTACTATCTCCGCTTATTCCTTAAGATACTGACATTAAATTATAACAAAAGTATACTCCTTTCAGAGAAAATCAAGTTGAAAGCATGACACTGGGTCCTTCTGCTCAGAGACTATTATTCACGCCAGGTCACAACAGTAGGACTTCAGTCAAGGTGAGTGAGAGAATGGGTGTGGACCAGTGAGGCAAATATTGGCTGAACTCTGTCTACCCTAGCTAATGCCACAGCAGCTCCAGGAGCTGAGGCTGACTGCTTTTCAACATTCCTTCAGAAACATGTAAATTTGTCCATCAGACAAGTTTACTCCAAACCACTGAGAGAAGCAGGAAAGCATAAGCAATTCTGTCACTGCAAAAAAATTCACTTGAAGGAATTTTGACAGGAAAATATAAGACACATTTTCAGCTTAGTCTGTTTTAAGTAATAACTAATTCAGAAACTTATTTCCTGATACCACCTTTGGGCTTGTGCTCTTTTAAGAGCTCAGTTGATTCTGGGAGGGAATGTAGCGAGAATGCCATAATCTCCATCACAAAACAGCTCCCCCTCCCAGACACCCTCCCCCAACAAAGGGCTGAACACCAGACTGGCCTAGGTGGCCAAACTCAGCAGCAAGGGAAACCACAGCTCATTTCCTCAGCCAATATGATGCCAAAAAAAAAATTCTGTGGGTTTAGAAAGCAAGAGATAATTTACCAACCATATAAAAGCTGGAAAAATGTAATAAAATATTAGCCTTCCCATCTTAGCCAACTAAACCTTAAAACCAATCCCATATATTAAATCTGAAGTATTGTTTGTGGTTTGTAACCCTTTGAAACAGTCCAAAGCTTGTACAGATTAAGAAGTGGGAAAGTGTCCCTAAGTCAGGCTGTAATAGTTTTTGGACTTTATCAAGCTCTGATGAATTCAGTTACCTTCTGGTCCTCCGTCCTGAAGCAATTCTTAACGTAGTTGGCAAATTTGGGCTCCAACTTAGGAAGGGTAATACCCTATTTGGAAAAAAAGCAAGCTTTAGGGTCTGCAGGTCATTTAATGCTTCCAATAAATAACCTTTGAAGCTGACACCCTTTGCAACACATGCGGAATTGCAACTCACCTTGTAACTTCCCACACTAATCTGCTTTAAACCTTTTTAGAGTGTTTGTTTTTCTACCATGACCAGATATTTGTCACAGAAGTGGCTACACACTGAACTGCTGTCCAAGACTCTTTGCTGATGCTGAGGAGCACAACAGCATTCACCACTTAAAATCACCTTCTTCAGAGTCAACAGCCCCGTGCCACTGGTAAACTAGAACTAATTCCGTATTTACAGACTCTTACTGCAACACACAACCTGAGACTAACCCTTCACACGTATGTTTTTAATTTCAGCTCTCTAAAGAAAAACATGAACTAACCTCCCACCTATCCTTTAAAAATCACTAATACATTATTCATTAATACACTGCTTCTATTAATTTAAAGAACTGTTCTAGAAACATTTCCTTGTAATCCCTGGAATTGCCTTTGCACATGCTCAGATGTACAAGGCAGATTTAGTTAATAATTCACAGATAAAGGTTTATCATCTTGTCTCCTAGTGTCTCCAGGGAAAATAATACAGCATGCTATTTTAGGAGACACTGATTTCCTTTCACATTTCCCAAGAGAAATACTTTCTAATTTCTCAGGTAATCAGCTGAAAAATCGCGATTAGGACAGCACACTTAGCTGCTACTTAACACATTGCACAAGGCAAAAAATTTCTGTTCAAAGGAAACAGCAACACGAGGAATATTTCTAATTGCAATACCGCAACCAAAAAGCCTGGATTTGGCCACTGTTTTACCTCACGCTTTTCTCTTAGCTTCTTGACACCTACTTAATACAAGAGTTTCACTCTGGATCTAATAAGGGATTTTTTAAAAGCTGTTACTTGCTGGCTGTGAGCTGGAGTCCTGTGTACACAGAATGCATATACCCCTGCCCTTACTAGGATGCTTCAGCACCATCTTGGTAAAACATGACATTAAGCTCCCTACTACAGTGCTTAGACAGCATTTCCCAGTAGAAACACTCTTCAGCACCGGATAATGTATTTTAAACCTCTTTTTGCCAGTTATCTGCTCTGCATGCCTCCCTCTGCAGGGACATGTCTACTGTGAGCAGCTCTCAGCCATTTGTGCTCACACTGCAGAAGCCCCACTAATCATGGCTCCTTTGAGTCATCCCAAACACCGCAGCGGCATCCAGGGGTTATTTTGACCCACCAGGATAGGCCTATCCATTATGTCAGGCTCACAGTCCAGAGCTGTGCATTTCCATCCTCATCACAGCCTGTCACTGCTCATTCTGCATCCACCCTGTACTTAAACACTTCTGATCTCATTTTGCATTCCTGGAACAAAGCAGCTTCAAAACACTAACGATCTAAGCAAAAGATGATCCTAATTCTTTAGGTGACCTTTGTTTGCCATTGTATGGGTTTAAAAAGTGTATTATCTTGAACTAAAAAACCCCATCAGCAAACCAACAATGCTTCCTAGCACCCATATCAGCATTTCTGAGGTAGTCAAGTACAGCCACAGCCAGGCCCTCACTCCCATCTGCTCCGAGCACAGGGGTACTCAGAATACAGCCCTTACACCATGCACTTCAACCCTGCTACACTCATCCAAGCACCCAACCAGCCTACAAATCGATTTTTTATTTTATACCTAAACAGCAGCTAAGAAAATAACTGACACGTGTGACCACCAAGTGCTGGTCATAACTGGAAACAACCAGAGTAAGTGACTGCCCTGACACCTTCAAAGAGTAAAGCAGCCACTGAAGGGAGACTCAACCCCAGATCCCTCCAGAAAGCAAATGCTTTCAGGTCTGTAGCAGTGCATCAACTCATACCACAAGCACCTATCTCCCTCTTCTGGAAGTTACTGAGCCTTTTAAGCATCGGGATACTGCTTCAGGACCGAGGCATTCCAAGCATTTGTGGAACTTCAACACTGTAAGCATTTCTTAAAACATCGAATTCTTCTCATCTGTGGAAGTGTAAAAGTAAGGCTGAGAAACCTCATTCCCAAAAACTCACCTTATCTACAGATGCTTGCATTTTTGCTTTTATCTCCTCTAATGACAGAGGGACTTTTGGTGTTTTTGGAGTTAGAGTTTTATCCTTCTTGGAATCTGGAGTCTGAAAATTAATAATTTCATTAGTAACTTGGATATAAAGCTACAGAGAAGATAAATTTTATAAAACTAGCTATCATACTGATATAGTATGATATAGTTTTCAGAAAGTCACAAAACCTGAATTCATGCTTCCCACACATTCCTTGGAAGAATGAAAAAAGAACTATTCTCAAGTCTAGACTTATAATAAGTATAGTTAGCATAGCTGGTATCTTATGCTTCTGGGCAGGTGCGTCCACAGTTCTTTTAATATAAATTAAACCAAAAATAGCCAAAATACTTAGTGATTTAGAGTTTACTCCACATCTGCAGCCAGATTAGGTCATGCTTTAAAAAGCACACCTGCAGTGCTTCTCAGATGCTGTCCTGCCATGCACTCCATGCTCACTTCTGTATGAACCTTCCTGACATCATGTCTGAGTACACGCAGCAAGGAAGCAAAACACAATTGCAAGAAAGCAGAACTCAATTACACAGCATGAACAAGGAAACTGCCAGTCCTGCAGTGGGTCATGGTCACGAGAGTTCCTTGGCGGCAGCAGCAGCTGCCCGCAGTGTTCTCCAGCAGAAACACACTTGGCAGTCACCCTCTTGTACAAGGTGCTGCACAAAGCCAATAGATTTAACCCTTCAAACCAAAGGATTACCAATCTTACCAAGGGACAGTATGTCTGATTTCAGATCTTGACTGCTGTAGGTACATATTGTACATACATATGTATGTACAATACATACTACACTGAGGAGTTCCACAGAGAACATGAAACAGTGAACAGTTTAATCAGCATGCTTCATATTAAGATTTAAAAACCTAATTTGAATGTTAGTACGGTGTTTGAAGTTACCATTAGGCAAAAAAAATTAGCTTCCCCACTAGAATAAGCCTTTGTTTTACTCAGTTGTTTTCACTCACTTTTGATTTAGATGCTGGTGTGGACGGCTTAGAGTCTTTGCCATTTTGCTTTGCCTTCTGCATATTTTTTCCTGCAACCTCACGAACAGGCTGAAAAGCAAGCACA
>VYZR01043402.1:0-12341 GCA_013400675.1 Oxylabes madagascariensis
TTTTTTAATTATTATTCTTATTTGACACTCACATTACAAAATTTAGAAACCATAGACAGTTCAGGCAAACTGTTAAAACACAGTATAAATTAGGGGGGTTTAATATATAAATTCTATACATAGGTAAGTTAGCTGGAACATGACTGACAAAAGGATTTCATAACAACCTTACCACAACTGTATAAAAAGGCATGGGAGTAGGATGGGCACTATCATCATGAATGCAGGTTAAGACATTTTCCACAACAGCTATAAAGCGTAACAATGACCATGCTATTCTCGTAGTGTTTATGTGGGCTACAGGATGCATATTACCAATAACATTTTGCAAGATCTATGTACAGTCACAAAATCATAACAGCCACTTTCAAGTAACTTTACTGTTTCCTGCCTGTGCAATTAATAAAGTGTTGGTATTTGTTCTGGGAATTTCTAACAAAGCTACATGGTTTGAGTATTATGGATGGGTTAAAAGTTGGACTTGATCTTAAAGGTCCTTTCCAACCTAAATGATTCTACAATTTTATGATTCTGTGGTAGAGGGATTTCAATTTGACCTGAAAATGCTAATCACAACATGAATTTTTTAATTTAATGAAAAAGATACAGGAAAAGCACAGTTCCTCATTGCTATCACTCACATGGTTAAAATACACCACTCTTTTAAGCCATATTTATTTCTTAGCTTGATTCTTTTTAAAACCTAAAGTGATAATTTAGTTCCCATTTATCTAAGCACAGCTGTAAAAATGAGTAACACCAGAAGACATGTAAGCCCAAAATCTGGATATCTTTTTGGGGTAATTTTTTGAAAGGACGTGCTTCCCAGGTAACCCTGGGCCTGTAATGCAACCTTTGAATTTTTCAGTCTGAAAATAAAGACAGTTCTGCTTACCCATTTTTACTCTGTGCTTTTAGGCCTGTGACTAAATAATATCATTCTAACAGTTTTAAAATACTGCGTTCTTGGAGTTTAGGTTTTAGACAGCTGATAGTCACTGTTGCTAAAAGTGAAAAAAAATCTTAAAATCCGATTTTTCACCTTTATAAGCTGATGAATGCTTGCTTAGAGTTCTGAAATCCAGAGGATAATTTACTTTCCATCTGTGTTGTGTACTAGTAATGGTGTTTTTACAGACAGACCCCTAAGGGAAGCACTTGTACATTTGTAAGAATCAGACTTTGAAACACTCGAATTGAATAGCTCTGTGTGTGCATCTTTCACTAAGGTTTAATAATTTGGACAATTGTATAGGAACAATTCCTTCTGGTTCAAGGCAAGGACAGACAGTAAATGATAACCCAGCTTGGGCTGCTAAAGAAATACAGATGATGTCAACAGTCTAAACTACAGCCCCCTTTTTCTCTATTCTGTTTGCCCACACACCAATCATCAAAAAACCATCACATGTTCATTTCAAAAATACTGGAATTTTAGAAGCATTATTCAATAACGAAAGCAGTGATATAGTACTGACCAGTAATAGTTCACTGAGGAAGTTATGTTTCTCTGAAAGGTGGCTAGAATATGGAACTTTCAGTTCCAAATTCCATCAGATGGGGTTTTGCACCTTTTAGAAGGAAGGTTCCTTTACAAATATTGAACTTGTAGGACTCCTGAGCTCTGAACTCCGAAGTCTTCTGTATCCTAGGAGGCCTGGGAACATTGCTACACTGAATATTAGTCTGGATTGGCAGTTTTAAGGCCATGGGGATGAAACGAGAGAATGACTCCTATTCTGTTATGACAGATCTGGAGTATGAATACAGAGCCTTTGTATGGCAGAGAGCTAGAAAAATGCTCCTTTGGAATTTCACAAGAGCTGTTTATGGAGAAAAATCCCACTTCTGTGGAGGGAAAGGCATCAAGGGAGGAGTGAGCAGTCCAAGCCACTCTGAATTTACAGCACTACAGCCTGTGCTGGCCACGGAGCAGGGCAGGGGAGCTAGGCAGGAGTTACTCATATTTAGCTTTTTTCTGCAGCTGAGGCTGCAGCCTGAGTTTCAGTGTCTTGCACCCATGCAGAGTGTATGAAACATCAGCCACACAAGCTATTTGCTCTCTAGCTACACTTGCGTAATGTAACAATGCAGGATGTGATGCCTTGTATGAGCATTAGCTTTAGTGTACTTAGTATTTTACACGTACCTGAAAATATGCAGAAAGAATTGTAAAAGAAATTAATACAAACCAGATTAAACTTCAGATCTGTTCCATCTAAAAAGGGTAACTGGTTCAGCTGCTTCACAGAGCAGGGAGCAGTGGTTTCAGGGGAAGGGACATGCTCTAGCCAATATTAAAACAAAATTATTGGTAACATTTTCTGCACCAGATTTCGCTGTATTCTCTCTTGCCTTCACCTGCCCAGCTGCCATTGGCACTAATAGAAGATATTTTGTTCCACTCTGCTGCCATGCAGTGAAATATGAAAGTTAACAACCATCTAAGTATTCCTCATAATTTTTAAAATACGTATTTTTCTTAGATCTTAAAATCTCCATCAACTAAGTAACAAACTCTTCACTGTTTTAAGTCCACTAGAGAAAACCTCTTTTCGTTCAAAGAACTTTCTCATAATCATTCTGTTGGGTGGATAAGGAAGTACAGTAGGCTTTGCCTCAGGTAAACTTCCAAGAAAGCAGAATGCAAGCTCAGATGTGAATGTGCACTCAGCATTGTCCAGGGTCATCCCATCACCCCAGTGTGTCCCTGATGGTGCCCGTGCTGCCATCCCGAGCTGGGCACGCGTGTGCTGCTCCCCAGGAATGCCCTGCACCACCTACAGAGGGAATTCCACTCCACAGGTAATTTTAGAAAGGACAAAAGACAGCTTTGGCCCACAGTTGAGTCTCTGAGCAGGAACAAAGGGGCTTTTCCTTGTTCCCTTGTCACTCCCTAACCCCATTCTGCAACTACAACAATGGAAATAATCAGTTCACAACCAAAGGGGGTTTAATTTCCAATGAGAGAGTGATTCGAGACAGTATGGCTAATTTCTACTAGTATAAAAAGAGAAAAAGGTTCTTAGAGCCAGAAAGTCAAATTTTGATCTCCAGCTTGAATTAATTCATTGAATCAGATTTAGTCCTTGAATTTGCTGCTGAAACTTCAACAATGTCAAAGAAAATTTTTGTTAAGGCTGGACTTGCACCCTATTAAGTGCACCTCCCATCTGAGAGTTGCACCTGGCACAGAGACTACACCAACTGCAATACACTTTAATACCTATGAATAACTAAAAACTGTACCACAGTTAATAATTGCAGGACTGCTCCAAAGCCCATCAAAATTAATTGGAGTTTTTCCTCTGGCACGTTGCTGTGCTTGGAATCAGTCTCATTCCATGGAACACAGTCATTACTGGGCCAGAGACTGTTAACTGTGTAACATTTTTACATTGTTACATATGCATAACTGTCTTTTCTACTAACATGCCTTTTAGGTTGATAATTCCAATTACATATTCAGTGATCTGAGCTCTGTTCTTAACTGGATGTACAGTCATGTGCAAACCAGTGCTCATGTGCTTTAAGAAAAGGTGCATATACTATTGCAATAAAACATGATGAAATAACCAAGATATCAGGAAGGGACAGGCTTAATTTTAAGTAGTGATTATTTTATCACCGCTGACCACATTATAAAATATTCTCAAGCTGAGAAAAGTATCTCTACATTTAAATTGTTTCTTATTTGAAGTGCTTTAGCAGCTGTCCACACTTTTTTAAAGTGGTACCTCAGCAGAAGCTGAGATCACAGTTTGCTCTGTCCACATGGGGAGCTCCCAGAGATGTACAACAGGACCGTGTTCATTGCCTAGGAGAGGGAATAATGACAGTTTAATCAGGGTACTCTGGTGCACAGGGTGCTTGAGTGCTTGACCCATTTCGAGTTCCTGGCCCTGAAAATTTAGTCATGCCCAGCTGCCCTACATTCATGCACCTTTAATTCAGTAATGTGATCAATGCTGATGTGAAATTGTGGGCAACGCTGTATTAAGTGCCTTTTGAAAGGCACTGAGCAAGTTCATCTACTGGCTTCACACAAGCTGAAGGCACACAATTCTCTCCTTGCTTTCCACTGAGCTTTATACCTAGCCCTGCGCTGCAGGATGGCACACTCAAGAAATGAAAAATGGGACTTTTGCTACCATTCTGATTACACTGGAGGAAGTGCAGAAGTGATTTCATGTATTTGGGTCTTTTAAAATACTGCTATATACCAGAAGCTGAGTTACTGCTTTTGCAAGACTGTGTCATAGTCACATCTTACCAGCTTAGAGGTTTGATATCAACACTGCAGACCTACAGGTTTAGTTTTGCTCTGTTCTCTGTGTAGCATTAGTTCAAGCAGCTGTCAGGGAGTGAATCCACTCAAAGAAGCAGAATTAGAAAGCCACAACATTACGACAAGTAACTTGTCTAGGTGTTGGTCTAATGACTGCACACCTTACAGTGGTTTAGTGCTTGGTGGGAAGTGATCCTTTCATTTCAGCATGGCAGGAGTTCCTTATGCCTTTATAGCAAGAAAAATGGATTACTGGATATGTTTATGTTCTCAGTGTCATGTAATATTAATACATTTTTAGAAGAAATTTATTGCCCAAGGTGTCATTCTTTGTTTTCAGTTGTACTGGTGCTTGTTGGTGAAGCAAGGCTCTAACCCCGCTCCTGCCAGGCGCTGCTCACCCTGGTTAGGCCACAGATCGATCAGAAATGCAACCGACAGCTGCAACTCAAGGTTTGCATTGTTTCTGTTTCAATAGGACTTAGCTACAAAATTATGTGAAGACAAACTATACTCCCTTTTTTAAAAGCACTGTCTGCTCATTTTCAGTTATTTTGCACTCTCATCTCTGAGTCATTTTGCAAAGAGCAGTGAGTGTCTCTGGAGATCAAATACTACAGATTAATGTGCCACACACCTCTATAAAGCAATAATTGCTTCGCTACTCCCCAAGAGATGAGGATGTTTAGCACCTCTGAAAAAAGACCTTTTAAATGTGTGACTACATAAAGGCTTAAGAATAATTTAGTGCTTCTGACAGTCCCACTAAGCCCTTAATACCCACCTAAATCTGACCTTTATGTTTTCCTTTTAAATACTGAGGTTTGAAAGTTTTGGACTACGAAAGTGGTTTAGTTCGCAACAGTGATAAACTTTAGGAGATCTAATTTAACTTGTACTTACAAAATTGCCCAAATTCATGGAAGGTGCCCCCAAATAGAAGGAATTATTATGAGAAATCACATTTTAATTAATTGTCATAGTTTTATAATCTCATCTGTATCAACTTCTAGTGGCTCATTAGAAAAGGAGTGAGGATTTGCATTTTAAAAAGAAGGTTTTAAGAAAGGGCCCATTCACCTGCACTGGGCTTCAGATTAGCAAAACCCCCACATTTCCACTGTGAAGTCACACTGTGCCTGTTAAAAATATGCAGATAGTAAGAAAAAAATGACCATTTTGCAAACACTTAAACATTAGCATTGTTGTAGATATGTTTATGGTTATTGCTCTGGATTAATCTGAAATTTAACAGGCTTTTAATGGCTTCATTTTGGAAATGGTTCTGCCTGAAGGAACAGCTATATGTATATAGTTTCTCTGTATAGCTTTCAGCTCATGTACAAAAATTAAACAGCAGATTCACAGTATCAGCACAACAGTCATCATTCCATCGCTGCAATGATGCTGTACCATCATTACACTTATTTCTTCCATACAAAGCTCGACTAAACACATTAGAGTTTTATGTCCCCCCTCTCTGAATTCCCGTGCTGAGAGACTGACAGGAAAAGGAGACCTGAAGTTCTGCCTCAAGCCTCAAGAAGAATCCATCCTACTCAGCTCAGCAAGCATAAGTGGATTCAGTGAGCTAGACTGGGCTCCCGCAGGCCATAACCCAACACAGAACTGCTCTGCAGACACATCAAACCTGGAGTGCACCAAACACCAGCCCACCAATGCCTCCAGGTCAACAGCTCACTCAGGCACAGACAACTTCGAGGCCTGGCAGAGGGCAGGAACAGTTCCACTTTTCTGGCTGAATAGGCCAACACAGCCAGGTTTTGTGATTACCCTAATTTCTCAAAACACTACAGCCACTTGGAATCACTCTGTGCTGAAATAAAATTATTACTGATTTCAAAGAAAGGGTTACATCCTTCTGTTGTAGGGAGAGAAGGATTGGAACATCTGAAAAGATAGCACCAAGTCAGCAATAAAAATGCAAAGTTGAGTATGATGTGGCATTTAGGTTCCATTTAAGCTTTTTGACATATTTTCTGGGGCAGTTAGGAACATTCCTTCCACACACAAACAATAAGTCTACTCTTAGGGCTTAGTTTTGAATCTAATATAGTTCATTATCATTTAATGTATCTATTACAGTAGCACCTTGATTATTGTACAACTTTAAACACAAGACATAGTCCCTATTTTATGTTACCTGTAAGGAAACGGTGAACTCTACATCCTAAAAGTAAAAAAGACAAAAATGGTTATCTGCTCATGAATGACAAATTCTTTAGTGCATTCATTCCAGTCTGAAACCCTTTGTCCTTTTGAAGCACACCATGTAGTTCCCAAGTTCAGAGCAATTACCCCCCATCCTCCTAAGTTACAAAATAAACAGTACTGTGTTAATTGGAACCTGATAGAAATGGTAATGCAGTACCTTTTTTCTTCGAGTGTGATAAAACCCCTTAAAAGATGCAACTCAGCATCAATAAATTTAGGGAATACACTACATACATTAAATAGAGGTAAGTTGAGTCCAGAGTCATTTGCTTCTTCATTCAACCTCAGAAGTGGTGGGGGTGTCTTTAAGCAGCACCATCAACCCTCTGTGCCCTCCTCAGACCGGCCCAGATTCACAATAAGGAAAGCAACAACAGTGGTGGGAAGATCAACTAAGCAAGAGTCACCCTCCAGGCTGTTCTCTGTAAAACCCACGGGGTCAGGACGACGGTCCCGTGCTGACGTGGCCTACGTGTGACAGACGTGGATGTGAGCGGTGTCAGTCCTCTTCCCTGCAAGCTCAAACCTGCAGCAGTCACTGCTTTGTTCAACAAGGCTGGAGGACTGCTATGGCAAGATTAAGTTCTTTTTTCTTCATTCAGCAATTAACCAGATTGCTGCTGTCTGTCTTTGATTTAATTTTACAATCCTCAGAGATTTAAAGAACTGCTGTCTGAAGCACCTGCTTCTGAAATACTCTTGTGTATTTTTGCTTTCCTTTTTTATGCTTTTCCATTCTCTGTTGCAGTACCATGATTCTCCCTGCTCCTGGTTTTCTTGCATTTTCCTTCAGAGGCAAAATTACAGTGATCCTGACGCAGTTTGGGCACAGCCACAAATAGTCTGTTTGTCCTTCCTCTCTCTGTCTCATAGTTAGAAAAGCATCATTGTGCACACAGTTCTGTTGATTTCGGTGGATGAATCCAGTTCATCCATCATGTTAGGCAGTCAAAAAAACCCAACAAAAAAACTCAAACAAAAGAAATTGTCTAAATCCCAAACAGGCATCTTTGGAATCAGTAGTGCAAAATGTTTGCGGATTTCTTTTCCTTGACCTACTGCAATAATCTCTCAATCTTCAAGTCTTTCCTAAAATAGTGGATCTGTAAATGTAAAACATAAGAACAATTTTTTTAAAAAGCAAATTTAAAGGTTTGGGTTGTTTTAATCACTCTCTTCATATTCTCACTTATCAAACAATTACACGTCTCTCAGAAGATCTGTAAATTGTTGGAAGATCCAATTGACCTGGGGCATTCTTCATCTGCACCAGGCTTTTGCATGGGTACAGCAAGCTGAGGGTGTTCTTTACAGGGAGGATAATTTGAGATTAAAACGAGCTTTTATCAGTGCAGCCTCAGCTCTGCAAATCAGTTTTAAATGGAAGAGACCTCCCTCAGAGGTCACAGCTTAAATACCTGCACTTCACAAGCTCTGGTATCAGAGAAGCCCTTTGGAGGTACTTTAGAAATGAGCTGATAAAATGAGAGGTTACCTTAAGGATTTCCACCTGTCTTTTTCTGTCTGGTTTTCCGGACTTTCACTTTCATAGGAAGCCAGATACAAACCTGGAAACAGTAAATATGTGTTATTTCCAACAGCATCAGTAACCCCCATCCCTCTGCATTCTTGTATGCCCTTCTGTACCACACAAAAAGAGAAATTCTAAAACTTCACAATCCCTCAGGTAGCTGGCAGTCAGTGGGACACTGATGTTTAGGTCACATGTCTACCTTGGAAAGCTGTTACATTAATTTTGATGGAACAGTAAAGGAGCACAGAGTTAAAAGATGTTAACATGACCTTCTCATTATAATACTAAGCAGTTGAATGGTTTCTGGTTTTGCATACAGAGATCTGGGCCCATTTCCTCCATCACAGCACTGCTACTCAAGAGTTATATGAACTTTAAAAAAGAGACAGTGAGAGCTGACATCTAAACACATAAGCTTTGAAAAATTAAGGATATTCTCATCACATAACACAGCTTTATGTTCCTCAATCTTTTTAAAGCTTATGGGGACGTGGTATCTTAAATGGATACACAATACCCTCAAGGAAAGGGTGAGTTACAGAAACCAGAGAAGGAATGTAGTGGAAGAAAATAAATCTGTCCTTTTCTCCCCCTGCAAATCTTTACACTGTAGGATGCATTTTATGACACCAAAATGAGTCTAGATTGTAGAGTCTCCTCTGCAAAAGCTGGCAGTGCATTAATATCTCACTGTCTTCATGGAATCACAGGCTGTAATTTGTGTTCACACACATTTCCTCATTTGGCTGTTCCATGATGCTTTTATTCTTTAATGCTGGAACCATCTCAGCATTCAAGTCTGTGCTACAACCGCATAGACTTTTAATATTCGAGTGTTGGCCACCATTCCTCCACATCGTGACAAGCACAGTACAGCTGCATTTCACATGCCACTGCTGATTCTCTCTCATATATCCTCCCACCTTTCATTCAGGGCAGTTCTTTATACTCTGTACTGCCCCTGGGTAGTGGGGGAGGTTTGCTGTGGCTTCTGCATTTCACAAAAGCAGTTTGAATATAGGGGAGGACATGAGGGAAAAAAATCTGCAAACAATTAGTGGGTTGAGGTCACTCTTTTTTAGTCCAGTAGCCTGAAAACTGTACTTTTACCCTTTCATTTTCTATCCCTTTAGAGCCTAAAACAAGAAGAAATGCCTTCATCCTATCTCCTTTTGATACATATTACTTTAATCACATTAATTATTCTATTTTAGCAGTCATTCTTAAGATTTAGGCAGGATTTTAGAAGTGGTATTTTGCTTTCTGAAGTAGTCTGTGAAATAAAAGCTGTCTGGTCTGATTACCTTGGATTAGTACAGAAAACTGCCTATAGAATGAAAAAAAAATAAACCCACCACCAGAATAGCTCATGGGAAGGTTGCTATAGACAATTCTGTGCGTGACAATGTATGGAGAGGCAGCTGACACAAACCAGTATGAAGTGACACAGTCTGACATGCTGGATACCAAACTGACGAGGATAGAAGGGTATAAAAAGACAGAGAAATAATTTCAGAACAGGGCTTTCACAGTTAAAGCTGAAATTAATAGAAAATATTTTCTTAAACATTCTTTTCTGTACATAACAAGTGTCATTGCTGTAAAGGAGGTCGGCTGGACTCCATCGCCCTGGGCTGTGTTTACTGAAGAGATGACAGCGTTGGTTTGTGAAAGAGATTAGCTCTGGTTCTATCAATCACAGAGATTGAAAATATTGGACAGCTGACATTCACAGCAGCCCATGACATGCTTGTGTGGCCTCTTTTTGTGATTACAAAAATAGGGCCACAATGACAGCTTCCTAGACACTGCCTTATAGACAAGCTACAGACAAGAGAAAAGCCATCAGGCTTTTGTGCTAGAAGGTTGCATTTGCAAAAACACATTGATAGATTGGGGATAAACAAGCTGTTTGGCAGGAAAGCTAGGAAACAGCTGGGACTGGTCAGTGAGAGAGAGCACCAAAGCATGGATCAGGGTGTTCATTAGTAGTGATGAAGAGAGACATTTTCAGTGATGAGCGATTGTACAGAGTCTTACCGTCTTCAGTAAAAATGGGAGCAGTGTGCAAGTAGTGGATGATGTTAGGGTCTTGCTCAAATGGACACTCCACTTGTTTCCATGTTATAAATTCTCCTACTTGCTTAGCGAGTTCCAGAAATTTCTGTAAACATAAAATCACTCCACTCAGATATAGTAAGATTACCTCAGATTCAGTGTTTGATGGTCTGCACTGAAAATGGCAGGCCAAGAGTCTCAGATAGTCCCTTGGCTATGGGAATGTGATAGGTAAAAACATTTTTCAGATCTTACTTCAAAGTTGACGTGTCCATTTGGAAGGCGATTAGCACATCCCTCATTCAGAAAGTAAATGTCTTTGATCAGTAGACTGAAGAAGGGGATCACAATCTGTGGAGAGAAATGACATAACCATTATCTTTTCAGTTCAGTATTTTCTCTGCATGAAAGAACAACTCAATTGGGAGAGATGAGAATAAAGAAGTATTAACTTTTCAGTGTGCTGTGCACTTAAAAAGCAGTACAGCCACAGGCAGGCAAAAGGGCAGTAGTGTCTGGAGAGACCTTCAGCCAGCAGGAGAATGTATGCTGAGATGAAAGTGAACTGAACACAATGTCCACTGAGCACAATAACGTGACTAAGAAAATGCTAAAAGCACAGTTTATTATCAACAACAGCACTGTCTGATGACATCAGACAGCAAAGAGCAAAATAATATTGCAGAACTCTTCCCTTTCCTATTGTGTGCTTATAGGCAGAGATGTTGAACACACAAATTGAGCAATTTAAACACAGGTAGGAACCAAAGATCCAATATTGTCCCTGGACAAGGAAAGACAGCATAGAATTTGATGACCAAGACTTGTCTACAAATAGTTAATCCGGAGCTGTTTCATTTTCAACAGCTCCATGCATGGCTACCTCTTGAGGCACGCAGTTTCCTTCCTGGTGCCTGATTAGTACAACCTGCTTCTCCAAATTAACCTGCAGAGAACTGGATTGAAAATATTAAGCTGGTTGACAGGAAACTGCAAACAGTAGCCAGAGAGACCACTGTAGTTCTCAAAATTAGCCCTGGCCATCATCCAGGGCAGAGTGACATACAGCAGTGATCCAAGCCTTCCCTCTAACCCATCAGAGTTGGGCCATAATTTGCTATTAAAAAAGTCTGGGTAGGACTCTTGAAATTGATGAAATTACAAGCAGGGATAAATAAATTTTATGCCAGATGTTCTCCAGCAGAAAGCAGTAACAGCACTCCTGCAGTGCATCCTCAACCTCAGCAGAGATCCAGAGTGAAGCAGACTCCCTCAGGGTCCTTTGTCTCACAACTCAAAGGGAAAAGAAAGATAACACAAAGGACCAGTCCATGACAGTCAAACCTGTCTGCCCACCTCTCCAGTAGTGACACTGTGACAGCAAAAGGCCACTTGGGGGATTTGAGCTGAAGGTCAGCAGCTGCCCCTGTGAGAATTTTCCTGTGGCAGCAATGTCTGTCTTTTAAAGCACTAAATACAAACGTAACCACCATGAACATAGAAGAAAACACACTGCATGGCAGTGTCCAAATGTTTCCACTGGTCTGTTTGTACATTAACTGAACTGGAGCTTATTAAGCAGCACCAAAGCTAAAGAGCCCTCATGGCAAGCAAAAACAGCCAAGAGAGCAATCCTTTAATGAAGTATTTAATGTTATTCCATCTCATGCTGTAACAGGATATGAAATGGACCCAGAACAGGATTGGCAGCTGTTATTTTCCAGTCTACATGGATGCTACAATGCTGTGATGCTCCAAGGAGTGTGAACAAGTCATAGAAGTGAAAACACTGAGGCAAGGAGTCCATAAGCTACTGCCAGCGTGTATTGTGAAAATGGAAGCCAATTTCTGTTCTACCTAAATTACCACATCCAGCAAACTTCTAAAAATCTGCATCTCTGCTGGCTTTCTTATGGGACAGTCACAGATAAACTTTGTAATGTCACTGCAAACAGCCATAAAAAAAAGTCTGGACTGACACTCCAAGAGCCATTGGATACTTATCCTGATACATTCCACTGATAAAACTCAGGAATGAAAATAAAGCACAGCCTTATCCTCCCAAAATGCTGAGCCCTCCTATTAGGGTCAGGTGGAGCGATTTCTANTGCTGAGCCCTCCTATTAGGGTCAGGTGGAGCGATTTCTAGTCAAACTGAGCTAAGTGTGTTCCAGGATTTATTTTTGTATTACCCAAACTAGATCAATCAACCTGCAGTAAAGAATA